>JAZKJV010009351.1:0-292515 GCA_037367405.1 Ottelia alismoides
TAGACTTTATTAATATATGTAATGGATTTTATTTAATTCATTATAGTTGTCAGGTGTGGAGATTATTATATCGAGATGCATATATCATTGTCAGATTTATCTCAATAGATTTGGGTTTTAGTGCGGATATGATAATAGTACAAATATTATTATTGACAGCAACGCAATTTTTTTAATTTCATAAACCCCAATTGCACAAACAACAAGTACAAATACGTCTGCAACCAGGGATAAGGCTCGGACTGAACCGTTAAAGTTACAGTAATTTGTATTATGAGTAAATTGTATATACTATCATGGAGTATTTAATTTGATTCATTTCATCTTTTTTTATAAATAAATTTGTAATATTTTTTTGAAAATATATGGAAGTATTTTGATGAATTAATACCATCGTATTGTCATTTAAATTTCGACTCAATTCGAGATTAATATCATATCCATCAAACCTATTAAATTTTAAGGTTTATGAACACATTATGAATACCTGTTTTCCATGAAATTTAAACGATAACCTAATAATGTTAGATGATCTAAATCTCTTCAATTGTTTTTTAAAAATAATATAAATTTTTTTTATAAAAAATGAGAGCAGTCAGATTATTACTCAACGGTAACATACATATAGATTACCTTTACCTTTATATATGATTTAAATTGACGGATGGTGGATGTGGAATGAAGGTGACGAACGACCGACAGCTGGAGGGGTATATGCAGAAGGTGGAGGAGTCGCGTTTCGTCATCTCTGACAAGGTTAGTGTATTTATGTCCTTGTTGTCATTTGTTTGTTATTGGAATATATAGTACACGTATATATTATTGTTATTATTATCATTATTATTATTATTATTATTATTATTATTATTATTATTGTAACTACGAACAATCTGGAAGGTCCCTTTTTTTATTTCGTCCTATGATCATCCCCACGTTCATTTACCAGTGGACAAGACTGGTATATTATTATACGATAAAACCCGAGCATGCTCTATGATCACAATCAACCAATAATGAATATATCAAAAGACCTAACCGCTAAACTAAGGGCCTATTCGGTAACTGACTTCACTTAGGTTGTAATAACTTCTAGTGGATAGTTGTTGTTTGGATGTTTAGGAAGGTTGGGATGATAAATGTGATGTAATTTCACATTATTTATTTGTTATATTAATTTTTTTATGATTAATATATTTTTTATATTAACTTTTTTTTTATTTGAATGTGGTTAAAAATATTATAACAAAATGATTGTGAGGTCCATACAACTAAATCAAACCTCGGAATACATGGGTAAAGTAACTTAGGACCAAACGAGAAGACTTGAGCCCACTGGCCTGCGTACAAGGGAAGGGACCCTGATACCATCTCGCTCACCCATCAGAAGCATGCCATCTAACTCTGCGGGGAGAATCAATAACCACATAAATTTTATGAAGTAAATTAGGGAAGTCTTATGTGGTTTAACGTCTCCAACCTAGATTTTCTGAACTTTATCGAGAAAAACTGATTCTCATAACTTGTTGGGCTCATATGGAAATAGCCTCGTTGACAACCACCCCACTACTTAAGCTCAAGTTTTTTAAATAGTCACGTCCACATAATTTATAACACTAAAAATTGATGAGTATTAGATGTGAGACTATATTCGAGTGTTGCATATAGGACACCGGAAACTCATCCCTCTCTCTCCATTGTGCATAGACCCTATAGATTTAGAATTACAAAGGGAGATTTTAGATGCTTTTAAACTCTTAATTATTGAAATAACTTTGCTGATATATCCATGGATTCAAGAAACTCTAATTCTTCGACAAGTGTTTCTTATTGAGAAATTCTTATTGCATTTGATAGCCACTTTTGTGCTCCAATTGTTACAAGAGTTTAATTGATTTTGGTTATCGGTGGATTATTGATATTTTTTGGCAAAATGACATGATTTGACTTTAAAAAATCCCTAGTAAAGCAAGTCCTTAATTTTTTATGAAGCTTGGTTATGTTGTATCTTATATGGTCATCTGATTATTCCTGAAGGAGCTTTGAGAATTATTCTTATCTGTGGTGTAACGAATACTTGAAAGTTATGAGCTTATTAATTTTTTTATTACGTATGTATGTCGTATCATTTTGGAAAAAAACAAAATAATGATTCTGGTTTTTTTGTTGTGCTATAATGTATGATTTATGTGGATATTTTCGTTGTTGTTTGCTTTGCTTTTTTTTAAAAAAATACATTTCTATATTCAAGCTTCCAACATTTTTATTCATGTTATTTCAAAAAATGCCAACAAAATTATTATAGGTTACTTTTAGATAGATTCATAACATGTCTCAAGTGTTTTTAGAGATATTGTGTAATATAACAAAAACATCATATTTGAATATGCAAAATTCATTTAAAATTTATAAAAATCAAAATACAAAAGTGAAGAATGTTTTGGGTAGGTATTTACCTTTATTTTAAGGGAAAATAATCTTGGGATTCCATCTCCAATTTTTAAGCCAAAATTCTATTTTAAAGTCTCACTTAGTTTCCCTTATTTTTCAAGTCTAATTTATTTTTATTGAATTTATTTTCTATTTCTCTTTGCTTGAGACATACCAAAAATATATACAAACCCCAAGAATCCAAAATATATTTTACTTCATTTTATTTTATTATTTCACTCTTCAAAAAATCATTTTCTTTTCTATTAATATTTTTTCTTCCTATTTTTTTCTATTTTCTTTATTTTCTAAATTTAAAATTAAATCAAAATTTTGAAAAGTAAAAAAGTAGCTTAGAAATGTAAAATAAAAAATTTATACGTATATGTTATTCATTATGAGTAAAGAAAGTGCCATTCCTTGCGACTTTCTAAAACTAAATATGAATTTAGCCGTGAAGAGTATTAGATCCCTGTAAATAAATAATGGTGTTGCGTTTGAAAATATTCACAGATGGTGAAATTAGGTGACGAAGTGGAGTGCATATTCACCGAGCACTTGACCAACCAAGACAGGAAGAAGGCCATGGAGTTGCTAAGGCCCCGACAATCCACGGAATCACACACCATCACTTTCTTTGCAGGTATGATCATACACACGCAAATCAAGTTTATGGAAATTAATGCAGATTAACATTAATCATTTATGCTTTTATGAAATATGTATAAAATACGTTGGGCACATGCAGGCCTTTTCACTGGTAGCTTCGTGACAATGTTCGTCGTCTACATCATACTGGCACACATCTTCGGCATTTTCTCCTCCAAGGTTGGGGACGACCCTGCTTACATGGAAACCGTATACCCCATTTTCAGGTATACCAACCACCCTCTTCCTGTACTGTGTTCATGCGCAATCCTGTATTTATTATTTTCCCCTACGTATGTATGGTGCAGTATGTTTGCACTGCTCAGCCTTCACATGTTCATGTATGGGTGCAACCTTTACGCATGGAAGACGACCAGGGTCAACCACAACTTCATCTTTGAGTTCAATCCCAACACGGCGCTCACGCACCGGGACGCCTTCCTCATCTCCGCCGGCATCATGACTATGGCCGTCGGCGCCATGGTCCTCCACCTCCTCCTCGTGTCTGCCGGAGTAGTCCATCATCACGAAGTCGACGCCATCCCCGGGATCCTGCTCCTTGTAACATACCATAACTGATCAAAAGTTACTTCTTAGCATTGTATGTAACATTTTACTAAAATTGCCGTCTCTGCAATTTCAGGTGTTTCTAGCGATGCTCTTCTGCCCTCTCAACGTATTCTACCGCTCTACGAGATACCTTTTCCTCTGGATTCTCTTCAAGATTGTCGTGTCACCACTCTACAGGGTAATAATTAAATTACATTTTAATTGCGTCATGATATGTGGCGTTGTTTAGAAAATTAACTAAATGAGATGTTCTATGCAGGTGCTTATGGTGGACTTCTTTCTGACAGATCAGCTGACGAGTCAGGTGACTTGATACCGCTACCCACATTAATTGGAAATATTTTGACATGTTTGGTGATTTTACTCACGACATATATCTTGTAATGAAGATTCCCCTGTTGAGGCACATGGAATTCACATCGTGCTTCTTCGCCGCTGGTAAATTTAGGAAACCCATGGCTGGGACCTGCAACACAAGCTTGGAATTCAAGATTGTGTTCCACATGGTGTCTCTTCTTCCATATTTCTGGCGAGCCGTGCAGGTATAACTCCATTCTCATCCAACTACTATTGACCTTTATCAAGTGGACATTATCATACATGCTGAATACAAATCAACTGCTCTTCAATTATATATTCTCAAGTGCTTGAGAAGATACGTAGAGGAGGGTCGTGATCTGGCCCATATATCGAATACGGTCAAATATGCCTCCACGCTGGTTGCAGCCGGCGCTCGGATGAAGTACGAGGTGAGCCCAACGCCAGTGTGGATGGGCGTGGTCATCCTCACCTCAACCATCGCCACCATCTACCAGCTGTATTGGGACTTTGTGAAGGATTGGGGCGTCTTCTGCAAGAGCTCGAGGAATCGCTGGCTCAGAGACGAGCTTATGCTCAGGAACAAGAGCATCTACTATATCTCCATCGTGAGCTTCCTGTCTTATGCATCTTCTTAATTACGATTTTATCCTTGTATTTAGAATAAAAAAGGTTATTAGCCCATAGTTAAAAATACGAGGTCTCTGTGTCCAGGTTCTAAACTTTGTGCTTAGGCTGGCATGGATCAACAGCGTGATAGGCATTAGTCTGGGCATGGGTAAAAATCGAATCCTCATGTTCACCTTGGCATCTCTGGAGATCGTCCGACGTGGTCAGTGGAATTACTACAGGTAATTGCTCTCCCAATGGGCACATCTGCACATACAGAGTCCATCTCTCGGAAGCAAAATAATATAGCAGGAATGGTTTGTTCTGGTAATGCAGGGTGGAGAACGAACACTTGAACAACGTCGGCAAATTCCGTGCGGTGAAGGCGGTGCCTCTGCCATTTCCGGATCTCCATGTGGACTGACATTCGTGTTTGGTAGGATAACACGGAAGGTGGAATAAGAGGATTTAGTCCCTATTCCCGTCTGATTGTTTTGGTGGGATCGATGAATGTTGAGTAACGGGGTTTAATTCGTTCTTTGTTTGGTTGTTGATCTTGAAGATGTAGAATAACCGGTAGCTATTACATGATAAGTATAGTTGATGTGGAATAGCTATTACGATTAAAATGGCACGGTAGTTATTTGAGGAATAGAAACTCGAGATAGAAATTAGTTATGTAATAGCGTATCGAAATGGATTCATCAGAAAGCAATGCGTACATTTCATAAGTTCATTACATACCAGAAGATTTGCAAGCACACGGGTGCGGGGTAAAAAAAGTCAGCTCCAAAAGCCAAAAAAAATGGAATTAACCCACACGACCTACGAATATAATAGCATGCTTACATAAACCTACACCATCTTCCCAAAAAGAACTAGCCGGCTGACCATTTGGAGACATGTAGTGCTCTAATTTTAATCCCGCCTTTAAAGAAGCTTGCCTATTACAGAACGACCAAACTGACGTGTGTCAATGGTTCCAGAGTTTGTAGATGTCTCCTCATCCCCGATCCCTACAATGATACAAAAAAGGAGCAGCAATATGAGAAAACAAAAACACTCTTTAAGTTAGATAAGAACGTCCCGTTTAAGGGTAATTTAACCAAGCTGATTTTGCATTTAATCCATGTGGGGAACAACACCAGCTCTAATTGAGCAGATAGCGCAAGCTTCATTGATGATATAATTTAGGTTGATTGGAATTCCTTCAAAAGCAATCTTACAACGCATTTTCCAAACCAGCCACCAAATTGTGAAATTCATTTCTCAGTATTTCCATTCTGTTTCCTTAATAACCGTTGAGTCTTTCCACTTCATCATATTTTCAAATCGATTATAAGCATATAGTATTTCACATTTCTTAAATACTCTTTTCGAGAATTCACATTCCTTGAATAAGTGGGTGTAGTTGTCAAGGTCCTTTTTGCATAAAAAACATCTATTTACAGACTGAATTCCTATTTTTTCCAATTGATCCTATGAGATAATCTTGTTGTGTGCCAAAAGTCAGATGAAATAGTATACACATGGTTCCAAAATAAATCTAATTTTCCAAAATTTGGGTTGGATCAGAGATCTGACTCCTCCATCAACCAAAGTAGAGTATATGTTTTTTCTCATTGACCTATGTATTGAAGGTTTCCACGTTGGGTAGATCGAGGTATCTCGCCCTTCTGGATTTAGAATTCCATGGATGTTGTTCAGTTTCACTTTCATTATCTCAGCCGATCTCCATATGGCTAGCGGTAGTTTATTTTTTAGAGCTTTGAACCAGTTGAAGCGGGCTTTCCAGCAAGACATCCCCTCCGATACCGAAATGTTTTAGTTACCCACATAAGGCCATATCTCCTCATGAGCAATTTTAAGGGGTGGGTAACTACCGAGTCGATCTTTCCAAAGCGATGACGATGCTCCCTCTCCCAGGCTTTTAAAAATAACTGTTTTAAGGTCAACCAATCCTTTTAATAGACTTTTCCAAACCAAAGAATGAGATCGTTTTGGACCCTCCTGAATTACAATAGGACCTCCACTAAAGTGGTTTGCACTTATAAGCTCAGAGACCCAAGGTTTTTTTGTAGCCCACCACATTTATAGCATTTTTTATTAGAAAGGCATTATTAAACACGGTGATGTTTAGGATACCCCACACATCATTTGAGGTGGCACGCGTCACTTTGGCCCAAGCAACCTTTGATGCGTAATTTGTTGTGGTGTTTCCGGATCAAATGAATTTTCTCCTAATCTTGTCTTTTTTATCACCCCTTTTGGAATCTTATAGCAAGACATCACATGAGTGACAATAGGGGTCAGTGAGGAGTTTAGAAGGTTGCTTCTTGCTGGGAGCGGAAGGATCTTGACCTTCCAGCCTTGAAGTTTGCAAGAGAATTTTTCCACCAGGAAAGACCAATCTTGAGAATTAAACTTTTTTTTTAGAGGGAAACCTAGGTAGTCAATTGGGAAGGAACCTGAATTCCAACCTAGGATTCGTTTTGTTTACTGCATTTCGGAGAGAGATAAATTAATTTCATAGAAGGCAGATTTCGAGTGATTTATTTCAAGGCTCGAGAGACTGTTGAATATCTTTAATGTTGTGATTACGCTCTTAAGATCTTCATTATTGTATTCCAAAAAGATTAGAAGATCGTCCGCGAATTGGATGTTTGTTATCATTGTCTTCATCTCTTTCTTAAAGAAACCCCTACATTTTCCATTTTCAGCTAATTTGGCCAACATTACATCAAGGACCAACATAGTGTGAATAAAGAGCAAAGGGGATAACGGGTCGCCCTGCCTAACCCCCCCTTTCCGGATGAAGGAAGCCAACCAAATTCCCATTTACCTTAAACGAGGTACATGTAGTTTCCAGAAAAGTCATGATCCACTTAATGAAGATAGAAGGGTAGTTTGCTGCCTTAAGAGTGTCCATAATAAAAGGCCATCTCAATGTGTCAAAGGCTTTCTAAAGTTAATTTTAAGGATGAGTGCTTTTGATCCCCTGCGGTCCCATTCATTTAAAATTGTAGAGCATACCACAAATGCATCACTTACCGCATGATTTTTTAGAAAAGCACGTTGGGATGGAGTGATGAATCTCGTATTCATCATGCTAAAAGCCGTAAATTAAATCCCCTGCTTAATCAATCCAATAAAAATCACCTTTAAAACCCTATTTTTATCCTGTATCATATTGTACATATTTTACCATTAATTTATTGTATTTAGTTTCCTCTATTTTTCTTGTAATTATTTTATCCTCCAAAAACCCCTAAAATTTAGGTAGAATAATTGTCTATAAATCACTAACCATTAAAACCACTAAAAAATACAAAAACATCTCAAAACCACAAAATCGGTGTTTTTATCCCTTTAAAAATACCCCCAAAAATAGCTTTTGTACAGTTGACCTCTTTTGGCTTTTTGACCAACATGAAAGTTGCAGATCTCATCGAGACGAGCAATTTCATGTTTTGACTTTTTCCTAATTCGACCTCTAACTATTTATTTTATATTTTTCTTTATAATTTTATTCTGAATTTTCTTATTGGGCCACGTGGCGCCCTCTGGGCCGCCCACGTGGCCCGCCTCCCCTCTCGCCATCCGGCCTTCAATCTGACCGTCCGATCCACTCTTAACCGCCTCAATCTTCGCCGTCCATCGCTGCTTCAATTTCATCCGTTGGATCCAGTGATCTGATCAGATCACGGCCGCCCACTAGCGCCTAAACGCCATCCCTCCGATCCGCTTCCTATCCCACGGCCATCCTCGCGCCACGTCACCCCGTCTCCATAGCCGCCCGATCCCACTTGAATCCAACAAACCTCTATCCTCCACGACATCCCTTTAACCCTCGCCGTTAGATACCCCATCATTCAATCTCGGTCGTTCCCTCGCGCTCCAGTATCAGCCGTACGATCAGATCCTCAGATCTGATCTCGTCCCTCCGTACGCCCCCCACTCCTAGCCATTGGATCGTCAGATCCAACGGCTATGGTCCATCGTCCTCCTCTAGCAGCGTCTCTCTCCAGGCGTTACGACTCGCGGCGACTCCACCCCCTTCCTTTTTTAGCCATCACCGTCGGCCACCTCTCCCGCTCCTAACGGCCGCTCCGCATAGCCCTATCTTCCACCTTTCTCGTGTAACCCCCCTTCGACCATCTCCATTACTCCATCATTCAAACCTCGCCCGACGAAACCCCTTGCTCCGCCTCGTAACCGTCGACCTTCTCCACCTATATAAACCTCCTCCGCCACCGTAGCACCTTGTCCACCATTCTTGGCTCTAACCTTAGCTCCTCCGCCCCTCCGGTGACAGCGGAGGAGCGGAATGTAGAAGCGACGATAGGTTTTTGCCGGTGTCGACCCACGACGGTGCTCCACCGTGTCCTGGTGGCTCCGGCCACCACTGAGCTCCGAGGAACGCAGCTGGCCTCGCGGGCGACGACCGGAGGCTCCAATGGAGCTTCAGCCCAAGCTGCTCCCTCCGCCAACACCTCTCTCCGGCGAGGTGAATTTTGTTTCTTTTTCTCTTAATTTTCCCGACTCCACAACACACAGTCACCCTCGTCCGATCTACCTACCATCTCCGCCCGACCACTCCGATCCTCGTCGACCCCCTTCCCCTTCTCCAGAACCACCTCCGTACCGATCTCCCTCTTCACCTGCTCTGCCGGTGAAGAACCCTCCGGCCACCGCTCTCGACGCCTTCACGGTCGACCACTCGCCTCACTTCACATCACTTCACGCTTCGGCTATTCGATTCTAACATTTGCAGGTGCTTCCATTGTCAATGGCCGGAGTTCTGATCGCAGCTGCTTCGAGCTTTTTCCCTCCGGTGATGCTTCACTGTCCGTCACCTCCGATCAGTCTCGGAGCATCGCAGTGCCACCCTCCTTCACACAGTGTCCCCAGGCATCTTCTTCGATCATCAGCAAACCTCGCAGGGCACGGTGGTGCTCCATCGAGTCCACCGGAGACCCGCCTTCTCCGGCGGGCCAAGGAGGAGGAAGGAGGTACATGTACCGTCCGACCACCAGGATCGGATGGTCACGATGATGCCACGTGGTGGCCCGAGCCTCCAGCCCAACCTACAGGCTCGGGTCATCCAAACCTCAACCCGATCCTCGACATGCTGACACGTGGCCCGAAGCTGAGGCCTGCTCCCGAGCCTGGGCCCTCACGTGCATCGCACGCGAGGCTTGGGTAATTTGCAAGGACCCCGGAAGAATTTATATTTGCATTTTGGTCCCCAGGCACGTGCCTTACGTGCGTGCCTGGGTATTTTACAGGGAGACCCTCCATAGTTTCGGAAATTACAAATAGGCCCCTGCGCGCAAATGGACAAATTGCAAATTGGCCCAAGCGGTTTTTCATAATTGCATTTAGGTCCTTTCAGGGACCTAAATGCAATATTTATCCTTTATTTTTCTAGCATTTTTATTATAATTATACCCTTGCACTGTTTCTAACATAACTTGAGCATCGTAGGTCCAAATTGCATGATTTTAGTGTCGTTTTGATCCTTGTTTTGTCCTCTACATTCTAGTATGTTTAATTGTCTTATTTGCTCCTGTTTTAAGTGAAGTGATTTTTTATGTGACAAATGGGGCCCTGCTCTCCTTGTCTTGCTTGGATTTGATGACCACTCTTTACTGTTGCGATTAAATTACACTAATTTCATTTCTATTTTGTTGCTCGTATTTTTAGGGTATAATTGTAGGCTTTTATTTAGCATACTTGTTCTCTTGCATATTTGCTCATGCATCACCTTTAACTTGCCTAAAAATCGATAAAAAAATAGCATGCATCATGGCATTGCCTTGTAAATAGCATATTACATCCTGTGGACCTGAAATGGAAATTAATTGACATTGTGCCTTCATGAATCAAAATTTGATAAACACATTAGGCAGCCATGTCTCTGTGTTCGACCTTAGTAAACTTGCCAAGTAAAATATTCCACGACATTCAAAGATCGTGGTTTTTGCTGAACCGAATTCGCCTCCTGTACTACAGCTTATTTTCCACTCTTAAAGAGGTGAATTTCGCGACCATCAAATAGCGCCGTTGCCGGGGATACGGCTTTGCTTGATTTTTGGATTTTGAATTTTTATTGATTAATTTCAATATTTTTAGGACCTCATTTCATGCATAAATTTTTGCATCATATCTGTTGATTTAATTCCTCGGTATGCCTAACTTGTCTCTTTTGTGGCAGGGCCCATGATGATCGGGGACGCTTGACCCTCATGGAGGCGTGAAGTCGGGAGCTTCCGCTGAAAAGGCCGCAAAAGAATTCAGGAAGAAATTGAGGAATTTTAGATCGGACAGCCTGCATTGCATATTGTAAAAAAAATAAAATATTGCATCTGCATATTTATTTCCAGTTTTGCATGTTGTACACACAAAAAAAATCCCCCCTAACCCAGACCTTGCTTAGGCTGTTTGTAGCCTAAGTGTAGGGGGGACCTGCTTGCTCATCCATCCCTCGTCCTGTCTTCTTGTACTTAGGTCAATATTGACCTAAGTATAGGAGGACCCTCCTCCTCAGTTCCGCTATATCATCCTATATTTGAACAGAGCCTTGGCTTCATGGCACTTGTGCTATGAGGACATAGAAAATTTTAAGTATAGGGGGGTATACCGTATATTACTGTATATTTACTTTAGCCTTAGCTCGTGTTTTTAAAAGTTTTTTTTATTATTTTCGGGCTGGGGTTTGGTAAACTAGGGAACTGAGTAAAAACCTGTAAAAATTATTAAAAATTTAAGGGATTAATTTTTGTAAATATTCCTATTTGAAAAAAATTAATTAAATTAAAACCCATAAAAATTTGCAAAAGATAAAAATCACAAAAATCACTAACCCAAGGAGTTGGTGTATTCCTGACACTTTCACACTCACGCAAGGCTTGAGGATTTTGAGGACACTAGATTTCGGTGATCTTGAGAGTCTGAGTTAACATGCCTTAGTCATTAGGGTTGTTATGATTTAAATATCCACACTTCCCTGGTTTGAAAGATTTGAGTGCTATATTGCACTCTTCATCTCTACCTTCAAGAAATATGATCAGCACAGTCACTTTCACAACTGCATGATTGATGAGTTGAGTTGAGATATCACTTAAGGAACTAGGACCAGAGAATTGAGTTTAAACCCGATCTAATGATATTCGAGGATGGGATAAAGTTAATGAAGGCTTCAGAAGACCTGAGTGTCAGCAAAACCCTAGCCAATATATGAACAAGATTCATATACTATCTTTTTTATATCTACCTAAAGTGCCAGGGTGTGATGAAGCTTAAAGGAATTTGTTGATTAGTGTGCGCCAACCTTTGGTAAAAGCAGTGGAGCTAGCCAACAAAAAGAAATGAAATGTCAAAGAAAAAGCTCTGAATATCAAAGTTAAAATACAAATGAGCTTCCACCAATGGCGAGCGCTCCCAAACATTTTCAAAGTGTCCACTTGGACCAAGAGCTAAATTAGGACCAAGGAGTCAGGCTGACACCACAAAAAGGGCCCTGCATCGTAAGCGATACAAGTCTGGGTGTCGAAGGTATCTTAGATACTCAGAAAAGACACACCCCTGTGTACTCCCAGAAAAACAAGTGCAGACGACTCCAACTCTTTTGACGGACACATTGATCAACAAAATTTAAAATTTACATGTGTTGAGTAAAAAGGCACACGAGAGGCCCCTTGTTCCAATGTGAGGGTGAGAAAAATAGACACAATCCCATTACCTCCATCATCTGGCCGTCCATCTACATTTCAAGACTGACAAACTAATGAGACGGTTGACTGAAGCAAGAATAGATTTATTCCCTAGTATTGAGGATTAGGTCTAGAGGAGAGTCTTTGGGACTGGAACTTTGAGTGATGCATCGACGCGACTCTCATGAAATGCAGTACACTAAATGTCATATCCTTATATTATATGTACAAAAAGAGAGTTTGATAATCAGAGAAGTTGGATTCCTTCTGACTAAGGCTTGGATATACATAGAATTTTAGGATCACTTAGGTCTAGGGTCTTCGAAAGATCAAGCCTTGAAAAATTCACGCGCACTGTCAGGAATTAATCCGACTCCTTCATTCTTTAGATGCTCGAGGACGAGCATGGTTTAAGTATAGGGGTATGATGAATCTCGTATTCATCATGCTAAAAGCCGCAAATTAAATCCCCTTCTTAATCAATCCAATAAAAATCACCTTTAAAACCCTATTTTTATCCTGTATCATATTGTACATATTTTACCATTAATTTATTGTATTTAATTTCCTCTATTTTTCTTGTAATTATTTTATCCTCCAAAAACCCCTAAAATTTTGGTACAATAATTGTCTATAAATCACTGACCATTAAAACCACTAAAAAATACAAAAACATCTCAAAACCACAAAATCGGTGTTTTTATCCCTTTAAAAATACCCCCAAAAATAGCTTTTATACAGTTGACCTCTTTTGGCTTTTTGACCAACATGAAAGTTGTAGATCTCGTCGAGACGAGCAACTTTCATGTTTTGACTTTTTCCTAATTCGACCTCTAACTATTTCTTTTATATTTTTCTTTATAATTTTATTCTGAATTTTCTTATTGGGCCACGTGGCGCCCTCTGGGCCGCCCATGTGGCTCGCCTCCCCTCTCGCCACCCGGCCTTCAATCTGACCGTCCGATCCACTCTTAACCGCCTCAATCTTCGCCGTCCATCGCTTCTTCAATTTCATCCGTTGGATCCAGTGACCTGATCAGATCACGGCCGCCCACTAGCGCCTAAACGCCAGCCCTCCGATCCGCTTCCTATCCCACGGCCATCCTCGCGCCACATCACCCCGTCTCCATAGCCGCCCGATCCCACTTGAATCCAACGGACCTCTATCCTCCACGACATCCCTTTAACCCTCGCCGTTAGATCCCCCCATCATTCAATCTCGATCGTTCCCTCGCACTCCAGTATCAGCCGTACGATCAGATCCTCAGATATGATCTCGTCCCTCCGTACGCGCCCCACTCCAAGCCGTTGGATCATCAGATCCAACGGCTATGGTCCATCGTCCTCCTGCAGCAGCGTCTCTCTCTAGGCGTTACGACTCGCGGCGACTCCACCCCCTTCCTTTTTTAGCCATCGCCGACGGCCACCTCTCCCGCTCCTAACGGCTGCTCCGCATAGCCCTATCTTCCACCTTTCTCGCGTAACCCCCTTCGACCATCTCCATTACTCCATCATTCAAACCTCGCCCGATAAAACCCCTTGCTCCGCCTTGTAACCATCGACCTTCTCCACCTATATAAACTTCCTCTGCCACTGTAGCACCTTGTCCACCATTCTTGGCTCTAACCTTAGCCTCCTCCGCCCCTCCGGTGACAGTGGAGGAGCGGAATGTAGAAGCGACGATAGGTTTTTGCCAGTGTCGACCCACGGCGGTGCTCCACCGTGTCCTGGTGGCTCCGGCCACCACTGAGCTCCGAGGAACGCAGCTGGCCTTGCGGGCGATGACCGGAGGCTCACATGGAGCTTCAGCCCAAGCTGCTCCCTCTGCCAACACCTCTCTCCGGCGAGGTGAATTTGTTTCTTTTTCTCTTAATTTTCCCGACTCCACAACACACAGTCACCCTCGTCTGATCTACCTACCATCTCCTCCCGACCACTTCGATCCTCGCCGACCCCCTTCCCCTTCTCCAGAACCACCTCCGTACCGATCTCCCTCTTCACCTGCTCCGCCGGTGAAGAACCCTCCGGCCACCACTCTCGACGCCTTCACGGCCGACCACTCTTCTCACTTCACATTGCTTCACGCTTTGGCTATTCGATCCTAATATTTGCAGGTGCTTCCATTGTCAATGGCCGGAGTTCTGATCGGAGCTGCTTCGAGCTTTTCCCCTCCGGCGATGCTTCACCGTCCGTCACCTCCAATCAGTCTCGGAGCATCGCAGCGCCACCCTCCTTCACGCAGTGTCCCCAGGCATCTTCTCCGATCATCAGCAAACCTCGCAGGGCACGGTGGTGCTCCATCGAGTCCACCGGAGACCCGCCTTCTCCGGCAGGCCAAGGAGGAGGAAGGAGGTACAGGTACCGTTCGATCACCTGGATCGGACGGTCACGATGATGCCACGTGGTGGCCCGAGCCTCCAGCACAACCTACAGGCTCGGGTCATCCAAACCTCAACCCGATCCTCGACATGTTGACACGTGGCCCAAAGCTGAGGCCTGCTCCCGATGCACGTGAGGCTTGGGTAATTTGCAAGAAGGACCACAGAAGAATTTATATTTGCATTTTGGTCCCCTGGCACGTGCCTCACGTGTGTGCCTGGGTATTTTACAAGGAGACCCTCCATAGTTTCGGAAATTACAAATAGGCCCCTGCGCGCAAATGGACAAATTGCAAATGGGCCCAGGCGGTTTTTCATAATTACATTTAGGTCCTTTCAGGGCCTAAATGCAATATTTATCCTTTATTTTTCTAGCATTTTATTACAATTATGCCCTTGCACTGTTTCTAGCATAACTTGAGCATCGTAGGTCCAAATTACATTAATTTAATATCGTTTTGAACCTTGTTTTGTCCTCTACATTCTAGCATGCTTATTGTCTTATTTGCTCCTGTTTTAAGTGAAGTGAATTTTTATGTGACAAATGGGACCCTGCTCTCCTTGTCTTTCTTGGATTTGATGACCACTCTTTATTGTTGCGATTAAATTGACACTAATTTCATTTCTATTTTGTTGTTCGTATTTTTAGGGTATAATTGTAGGCTTTTATTTAGCATACTTGTTCTCTTGCATATTTGCTCATGCATCATCTTTAACTTTCCTAAAAACCGATAAAAAAATAGCATGCATCATGGCATTGTCTTGTAAATAGCATATTGCATCCTGTGGACCTGAAATGGAAATTAATTGACATTGTGCCTTCATGAATCAAAATTTGATAAACACATTAGGCAACCGTGTCCCTGTGTTCGACCTTGGTAATCTTGCCAAGTAAAATATTCCACGACATCCAAAGATCGTGGTTTTTGCTGAATCGAATTCGCCTCCTGTACTACAGCTTATTTTCCACTCTTAAAGAGGTGAATTTCACGTTCATCATGGAGTTATTGAATTTTCAAGGAAAGGAGCCCATCTTTTTGCGATGGCTTTTGATATAATGCGTATTGGGAGATTGATTAGACTGATTGGCCTATAGTTTTCCATATCTATAGCATCCCCTTTTTTGAATATCAAGGATACTAAGGTGTTTTTCAGGTGTCGGAAGTTTTCCCCTATGAAGTCCTCATTGTGAAGATAGTGAACAAGCTCCATGAAATCTTCCTTTATTATAGACCAACATTTTCTTAGAAATTCAATCGTGAAACCATTAGGTCCTGGCACCTTATTTTTTTAAAATTAGAAATTGTGTTTTCTATTTCCAACGATGTCAATGGAGTGGAGAATATTGTAGGGCCTTCCAGCTGGGTGATCAAGCTTGATGGAGTGGAGAAACGTGCAAGATTTGAGTTACGCTTCTCAGCAAAAAGGTTCGAATATAAATCAATGACAACATCACCCATATTCTCCAAGTTATATACTAGTGTTCCCTCCTTGTTTTTTAACATAGTTAAGTCATTTCGAGATTCTTTTTCTTAAGAAATTGTTTTTAAGAAATGTGTATTTTCATTTCTCTCTTTGATATATCTAAATTTTGCTCTTTGTTTCCAGATCAAATGTTCGTCATTCCTCAATTGATCCAGCTTCAGGTATTGGTCTTCCAGGTTCTTACTCATTGAGGTGTCACCTATTGCTAGCATGGTTTCCAATCTTTTGATATCGGCTTCCGTATTTTTGATGTCCATGTTTATATACGGTATTTGCTCGTTTCTCCAAGCCCTAATGTGCGATCTCAAATTTTTTTATCTTTTTTGCCCATCTATGGAAAGGGTTATCAGACACTACATTCGTAGACCAGCTGTTTTCTACCATCGAAAGGAAGGAATTTCTCGTGAGCCAAAAAGATTCAATTCTAAATATCTTATTTCCATCCTTGAAAGAGCCACTTAATAGAACCAAAGAGTTGTGATCTGAGTAGGTTTTTGGAAGTCTTCGTACATTACATCGCAGGAAGGAGTCCTTGAATTTTTTATTTATCAAAATTCTATCAAGTAAGGACCATGATGAGCAATCTTTTGATCCGGACCAGGTAAAGCTTGTGCCCTTCTCTTTTAGGTCTATTTACCTGGTCGAGTTTATCCATCCATCAAAACGTATGTCATAAAGTTTAAGGGGTCTATTTGAGATTCGGTCTTGGCGAGATTTGACAATATTGAAATCCCCTACAATTACAAAAGGTTTGTTTTGGAGCTGTAGAGCCTGTAAGGCCTCGAGGAAATCCTTCTTTCCATTGTCCCCCCGGAGGCCCGTAGACATTTACAAGTGTTCCTCCTTTTTGAGCATTCAGGATTTGGAAATCGAGTATGGTAAAGAATTCATGATCATCAATTCTCTCTATTGCTAGTTTTGTTCTATCCCAACCAGAATTGATATCACAAGTTTTGCAACTTTTGTTGGAATGCCATGAGATATTTTCCCAGAAAGTTTTATCTTGGAAGCATGGAGTATTTTTTGGTTTTGGTTTCCTGGAGACAAATAAAGTCTATCTTATTTGGAAGAGTAATGTTTTTAAGTCTCCTTTCTTTTCTAATCCCCCCGAGCCCTTTAATATTCCAAGTAGTTTATGTTAAATTCTATGGCCGAACTAGTATTATGGAAGTTTCACTCAGCGTACTTTTAAACATAAATTACTCTAAATTTAACATCTCCTTTACAAATATATTTTTTTGTCGGAGTCTGAAAAATCAAACTCAAAGAAATTTAATAAGTTTTTTGCTCGCTGTATCGCAATGGGAGATATGAATAAAAAATTTCCATCAGGTTTCGGGGTTTAATTTTCAGAAAGTGTACCTTTTCCTTTATTATCTGTCTTGATCGGAGTTGGAGTCCTCAATCGATTTTCCTTTAGCTCTAGATCAACAATCAGGTTCAGAGGTTTCAGTAATGGGGTTTGACCTTTTAATCCTTCAGCTGGAATGTTCTGAATGTGGTTCCACAACAACAGATTTATCACTTGTCCATTACTTTGAAGCCAAACTAGTGCTTGAAACAAGTTGGAACGATCCATCGGTATCTCCCCTTGGGATTTTTTCGCCTTTGAAGGTCCCCGGTGAGAAGGAAAGGGTGTGACGTTGAGGTTTGCTTTCTCAAGCGGTCCCAGGACAAAGCTCAAATACTTCCTCTTGCAATTCAGCGATCTGCGCAGCCGATGCTCCATTCCGAACCCATTTATTTGATCTCGCTAGCACATTTTCTTCCAGTTTATAAGGACCACGGAGTTTTCAAGTGTTGTGTTCTCGACTAGCAGAGTATTATAATATATGAATTTAACATTCCAAATCATGATTAGTGGCATGAGAGAGACCTCGAAGATGCCATCCATAGTGATGACCTCTACAACTCGTGGAATATTGTTGACATCCGGAATGTAAACAAGAAGTTTGACCACTGAAGCCTCTTCGCAATCATCTGATAAATATGGACACTCGTAATCCAACAGTTTTCCAAATTGTTTAACAAGATTTGTCAGTATGTATGGATATCTATTGTGTATCAGAAAACCAATAGCTCTAACCCAATATGCAGCTACCTCCTCCGCGCTTTTCGCACCAAAAGGACATAGACCATTTATAGAACCATAACCATTCTCCATCCTTGCATTGAAGGGATGAGTGAGCCATAGTATCATATATCGAATCTGAATCGACCTCAACGATGAGCTGATGGTCAGAAATTTTCCATATTTTCGGAAAAGATGCTTTAGAAACCTCCGTTGCTAACAACTCTTTGGCGAAATCCAATGATGTAAGTTTTCCAGAATACTCAATAATCAAGCATGACCCATATAAGCGACGTAGCCGTTTTGCTTCATCACAAATTTCCAATTTCCAGAATGGAAGGATCGTCTTACCGTGGATATCCGCTCTTGCCTTTGGAGCCCTCGTAAAAGGTCTCTGCATCTGATCCTGTTTGGAGAAGTCTTGTTTGTTCCGTGGGTCCTGAGCAACCGTGTTTCCTCTCGGGTGGGCCGTGGTGTCACTGAGCTTCGAGTCTCCTGCGGAGGGGTGATGGGATGGAATCGTTTTTGTGGACGAGGTGGTGCATTGGAATTGGAAAGTTTGCCGGAGGTTTGTTTAGGATGAGGGTAGCAAGAGAGATTTTGAAACGAAGGGGTTTTGCGTGAATAAGAATGGACCGCTTTGTGTCCTTTTCGAAAACAAAGCAAACACCGAAGAGCCTTCAAGCAATAACGAATGGCGTGTCCTTTCTCAAGACATCTAAAACATCTTAGTGACGATTCAGTAGGGGGGTTCGAGATAGAAGTCATATCATACCTTTTTGTTTTTAGGTCCTTTCCTACCGATTTTTTATGCCAAATGAACTTCCACCCCCCTCCCCCCCTCCAGCGCTACCCTTGTCACTTTTCAAAGTTTCCTTATTTAAGGAGATGATCGTGTGGATCTTCCCCTTTGTCTCGTACTAGAAATTTTTTATCCCCTCTTTTAGGGATGGGCATTGGGCGGGGCCAGCCTGGCCCAGCCCAAAAAACCCGACCCGACCCAAGCTCAAATGAATAATGGGTCGAGCTTGGACTTACAAAACAGGCCCAAAATTTTTTTGGGTTGGGCCCGGGCTTACCTCGGTCCAACCCGACTTGACTCGAAGGCCTGGTCCGAATCTAGGCCCGAGATTAGGCCCGAAACAAGACCCGCATCCCCTCAGTCCCCTCTCATTTCTTGAGGATATGGGATCGCTATTGACAGCAAGCACAAACCAAAATGATATCGATTGTGCAGAGGTTGCAGTAGAAAATATTTTTTCCTTGGACCACAATAATATAGGATGCTATATTGTGCTGTTGAATATGTATGCTGATGCTGAAAGATGGGATTATATGTAAAGGATGAGATGTCGGTTGAGGAAAGAGGAGTTGCAAAAGGTGCAAATTAGAACTATAATTGAACTTAATAATAAGACTTACAACTTCGTGAATGCAGATAGGTCGTTCTCATGGCCCAACATAGTGTACGATATAGCCAACTTTTTCTAAATGCAGACGGGAATAGCAGGCAAATATTACGGCCTCACTTTTAGATTACAGGAGGCCATTTTGAAAGAAGCCAATTCTCCTAACATGCATTCCATAAGATTAGCAGTATGTTATTGTATAATGTCCACTAAAATTGGAACACCGGTACTAGTGTAAAAGAATGTGAGGATCTACATTTCTTGCCACAATGCCATTAAAGTAGTCTCAAAAATTAGCCGAAGAGAGATTATAGTTGGAGATGGGCTGGCCCAAGCCCGGCCCGAAAAAATTGGGCCGGGCCTGGGCTTGGGCCGAAGGACAACAAAAACTGTGGGTCAAGGCCCGACCCAAGGCCCGAACTATTAAGATGGGCTTGAGGCTGAGCCCTTCAGGGTCCGACCCAGCCCAGTCCATGTCCATCCCTACCCTCTTTTCTCATGGGGAGTGGCAGTGGTGACCAACGGGGTTCGGGGCACATTTTTCGAGTAATTGACCTCTAGATTAGTTTGCACGACTGGGGCTGGGTGGTCAAAAGATATTAAATTGGAAAACATTTCAACTACGAAGTTGGTTACATTGAGATATTAAATTGACCTCAAGTTTTGCATTTGATCCCATCCTTTTTCCCCTCCTTAGATTTTTGCATCTGTGATTTCTTTCGTCATTTGGCTGAATTGATGGGGTTTTTTTGCAATTTTTGATAGATCCAGCTCCATGTTGGTTTCCTGTAGAATGTTGTGAAAATTGATTCCTGATTAATTTTTCCATTGATCAAGTTTTGCATTTGGACCCCAATCACCTTCCTCGTTCGAACATTGCAAACCATATCTAGGGCCTGAGGGTTTTTTTTCGATTTCTTTGGTTTGAATGGAACAGGAAAGAATCTTTTTGTTTGATATAAGGTATGTGAAAGATTTACCAGCATTTTCATTGTCTGGAGATCTATCAATAAAAAGAGTTAGAGAACCCTTGAACTCGGGAGGTGCTGCGTTTTGAGTTGATGACAATTCCGAGACTTGGTCCGAATTGTCTAACACGCAGTATCCTCCCGATGATCTTTCTTCCGAGGAAGTCGCCTGGAGCACGCTGTTTGCAGTGCTCAGATTTCTTGAAGTCTCTTCCACCGCCTCGCTCTCAGGGTTTTGCGTATCATTTGAAGCCACAGAGGTTTTGTTTGGTGTTTCCGCTTTAGTTTTTTTCTTCCTTTTCTCGTAGCCCGAACAGAGGATTTGTTTACTCGCATAGATGATGAGCTTTTTTCATCAGTCGTTTTTTCTTTTATGTTTTCCTGCAGATAGTAATCTCTTGTTTTTCTTTTTTCCATCGGATTTGATGGGATCCAAACACCGGCACCCTTTTTTTAGGTTCCGCAAGCCTCGAGGCCTTTTTTCGCGGCCTGTTTTTTGTCTGAATTCTCCACAACCCATCGAAAGAACCTTCGGAGTAACCGTTTTTTAGTCGAAGTGAATGCAGGATGACTTACCTGGCGGGATGCGTCGGAGATGAGGATTCTCACCTTGAGATCGTCTTGCTTCGGAGATGAGGATCAAAATTTACAATGTGATGGTGCAATATTCCCGGAAGATGTAGGTGAGGCTGACTTTTCAGGTGCTCGGCACGCTTCTCATGGAATTTGTATCACGAGCTTGGTGTCGGAGAACAACCAGTTGGGGGAGCTTGAGCTTGGTGGCTTGCCTTCTGCCCCGTCCGGGGAGATCGAAGTTGTGGTGGGCTTCGAGGTGGATTGTGATGGGATACTTTCGGTGTGGGCGAAGCACAAGGGTGATGGTGGTGGGAGCAAGAGGAGGATCACGATCAAGAACCAGAGGGGGAGGATGGGCTCGAAGGAGATCGAGAGATTGGTCAAGGAAGCGAAGATGTGTAGGCTGGAGGACAGGGAGGCGAGGAGGAGGATCGATTCTCTGGTTGTTGTAGGTTGACAACACACATCAGACGGTGTATTGTGTTTCTTGTTTTTGTGAAATCGGATTTTTTAAAAGGAAAAAAGGCTTCCGTGTATATAGATGTGAGCTCAAAAACTTCACCATTAAATGACTTAATCACCTTATTATAAGCCTGTGACAGGTCACATCACCCATCACAACAACACATGACATTTACATCACCCAGCTATTGACCAACGGTAGCATGCACCACTACATTTTCACCATACATTCTGACCCCCCCTAAAAACCACACCATTAGCGTTAAACACCCAGATCGTTTCCTTTCCGATCCCTTCCAGTTCTCCCCAATAGTCTCTTAGAAGCCCTCCATCGTATCCCACCTAATCACCCGACCCTCAAAGATCGACCACGAATCCATTTAGTGTTGTATTAAGAATTGTAATTAGACTTTTAATTGAAAAGTATATGTAATTACAAATGAAGTTAATTTGGTTCAATTGGAAAATCAAATAGTTTGGAGGGAAAGTTTGGGAATTCCCAAATTTAAAATATGGAAAAGCTTGGGTAGAAGTTTAGTACCATACCTAGTATATCTAAATTTTTGATGGGATTATATATGAGTTCACACCCCAAGCTCTTGTAGCAATAGTAGAGAGGAGGAATGGAAGACCACACGCGCGCGCGTTCCGCTCCGTCTCCAGCTTGGGCACGGGCACGGGTTCTGAAGAGTCAATTCAGATCTCGGATCTTAATACTTTTACTACGGATTTCATTTAGTAAGTCGATTAATGAGGGACATTTTCGGAAATCAAAAGGTACCGCGCTAGGGCACGCGAATCTCTTTATATATCTCTCCCCCCGATGTTGTTTTCTTCACTCACAAGAAAAACTCTCATGCCGTCTTGGCTTTGTTCTCGTTCTACCTCTCGCGGACGAACCTGCTTCTCTTTCTATCGGCTGCATTTCTTTGAGGTACATTCGAGGACGATCTTGTTGGTGTGCGCAGACGAAGATCGTGTGCCGCCGTATCCTAAGAGTGGATCGTCAGTACCCTACGCACCGATATTATGGGTGTGATATCCTCTCTAAGGACAGTCCATTTCATGGACGCTTTGATGATTTCTAATCTAATATTTCTTTCATTTTGTTTGTTGTAATTTGTTTATTGCTTTACTTTCTCTGGATCACACCCTAATTTGTGTTTCTATTTGTTTAATCGATTTCTATTTGCATTACGTAATCGAATAATGGATGGAAATGCATGATTAAAATGATGTTAATCTGTAATACTTTTCTATTAATTCATTTAAATCCGTGTAAGTACTATTTAATATATGCATTGATGATACTGTTAACAAGAATCTTAGAGAGGATATCCAGAACCGGTTCTAAAATCATGTCAGAAATAATGTTTAAATCGAAGGTGGATATGACGGGTATGCCAGAAGGCGCAATCTGCGTGAAAAGAACGCGATCGTATATGTCATAGTTGCATCCTGTTGGCTCTGTCCAACACGTTGTTTGACGTGTACTGTTCGTCCACACATACTGCGAAGAGGTTATGGAAAGATTTGGATCAGAAGTCTAAAACCGAAAATTTCTGTATTGAGAAATACTCCGTGGTCAAGTTTTTAAAGTTTTCCATAATCGAAGGGAAGTCGGTTTCTGAACATGCACACGAGATTTTACTCCTACTCCATGGTTTAGAAGATGTTGAAATGAAATTTCCAAAGAAGTTTCAGGTCATTGCATCATAGAAAAATTTTCCAAGTCTTGAGAAGACTTCAGTATGACCCTAAAACACCGGAAAGAAAAAATTTCTATGGATGACTTTATGGTGACGATAGCCATAGAGGATGAACATAGGAAATAAAAGCATGTGCTTCCTATCGATATTTAGGTTAAGGTCAATTTCATTACCTCAAAGGGCAAAGATAGGAAGGGAAAGAGTAATGAACAACAATAAAATGAAATCAAAAGGCAAAGATCCAGAAAAAGGTAAAGAATAAACCCTGCTGGCACTGTAATCAGGTTGTCCATTGGAAGAAGGATTGTCCATCCTTAAAGGCTCCACCTAAGGCTGCAGATGGGAGTTCACAAGTGAAATGATCACTATGGGACTTGAGACTAGAGAGGGGTATGTCTCTGTAAAACCTGAACTATACCATATTCATGATCCAAATGAGTGGCTCATGGATACGGGAATCAATATAAATATTTGTTCTAACAGAACTTTATTTTCTTCTTATTAGACCTGCAGTGGTGGGACTGTGAAGATGAGGAACGATTCTCCAGTCAGGATGATAGGGTTAGGACAAGTCAACTTGAAGTTCTTCTCTAGATGTGTCTGGACGTTGCACATGGTGATGCATATTCCTGACATTAAGAAGAATATTTTATCTGGCTCTATCTTAGTTAGAAATAATTTTGAATTGAATTTCAAGTGTAATAAAGTTATCATTATGAGACATAACATTTTTTTATGGAAAAGACTATTTGGCAAATTTTGATTTGTTGTTTAGAATTCAATGTGATTCAGTAAACATTGATAAAATAAATGTTTTAAGTTCTGAATGTTCTAATTCTGTATCTCATGTTGTTAATAATATAGAATCTTGTAATCTGTGGCATGGTAGATTGGGACATGTAAACTTAAATTCATTAAAAGAATGATGAATTTAGAGTTGATCCCTAAACACACTATTGATAAACTCAAAAATATGAAATCTGTGTACAAGGTAAGACAACGTCTTAGGTCAGATAGAGGAGGTGAATATATCTCTAACTTGTTTAATGAACAATGCAAATCGTTTGGCATAGTTTACGAAATTACAGCCTCATATTCACCGCAATCAAATGGGATAGTAGAACAGAAAAATATAACCTTGACTGACATGATCAATGCTCTCCTACAGAGTTCTAGACTTCCAACCTATATGTGGGGAAGAAGCCTTGAATACAGCTTTCGATATTCTGAATAGGGTTCCTCCAAAATATATGGAAAAGTGTCCTTTTAAATTTTGGAGAAATAGAAAATCGAGATTAAGATATCTCAAAGTATGGTGCTGTCTCACTAAGGTTTTAGTCCCAGAACACAAGAGAAAGAAGCTTGGTTCTAAAACTGTTGATGTGATCTTCTTAGGTTACTTGGAAAATAGCTATACATATAGGTTCTTGGTAATTCGGTGTGAGATACCAAGCATAAATGTCAACATCATTGTTGAACTCCATGATGCTACCTTCTTTGAGGATGTCTTCCCGATGAAGACTGGGATTCCTCAGAATCTGAACATTGAGGGCGCCTCCACATCAGGATCTATTCCAGATCAAGTAAAAAGGATAACGAATGTGGGGGCTGAGACTCAACCTGAACCCAATGACCTTTCAGAAGAAATTAAGCCAAGGAGGAGTAAAAGACCTCGGATAGCCAAGGATCTGGACAGAGACATTGTTGTCTACCAGATCGAGGGTTATCCAGCAAGTTAAAGGAAACCATGACTTCATCTGAAGTAAAACAATGGAAGGAAGCTGTCAAATCTGAGATGGATTCTATTATGGCTAATGGAACTTGGGAGTTGGTTGATTTACCCAAAGGGTGCTCCACCATTGGGTGCAAGTGGGTGTTTAAGAGAAAGCTTAGGCCTGATGGATCAAATGAAAAGAATAAAGTCAGATTAGTTGCTCAGAGCTTTAGACAAAAGGAAGATATCGATTATTTTGATACATATTCCCCTGTGACTAGGATGACCACAATCCGGATGCTCATAGCATTGGCCTCTGTATATGATCTCTCTATCCACCAGATGGATGTGAAGACCGTCTTCTTGCATGGAAATCTTGAGGAGGAGATCTATATGGATCAACTTGATGGACTTGTGACTCTTGAGAATGAGGGAAAGATTTGCAAGCTTGTTAAATCCCTTTACGAATTTAAACAAGCACCAAAGCATGGCATAAAAAATTTGACAAAACTATTTTATCATGTAGCTTTAAGGTTCATGAATCCGATAAGTGTGTCTATTCCAAGGTGAAAGGTGATGAGTGTATTGTCTTGTGCCTGTATGTTGATGACATATTATTGTTTGGATCACATATAAGGATTATTAATGAGACGAATCGTGGGTGGAAATTTGAATTGGGAATAAGAACTTCAATTGATTAAGTGAAGATAGTGGACGTCTTGGGAACTTAGTTAGGATGCATTGTATTCCACCGCATGCCTATGGAGGTACCCCAACCCTAAGGATTTCTTATTACCTAAGAGTCATAGTGTGAGGTCCCACATGGACCAAGACCACAGACTATCCATGAAGCTCGGGTTATAATTCTTTTGTGGTCCTACTCATCTTATAAGTTAGAATTGGTGTACAATACATATTCATATGTGGATTGGAACTATAGGTCAAGTTGTTACAAGTCTCTTTGTGTGGGATGGTTGCTCTTTATGATGTGTCGTTTCTTAGAGGATGTTGGAAGTTGGGAAGTTGTTTATACTTTATGAGTTTTCACAACTGCTTCTTGTATACTTTCTATTTACCTTTCTCATTGTTGTTTTACATCTGTATTGGACGCTGTGCTCATAAACCTATTTGCGTGAATTCGATAGGTTTGCAGGAGCAACAACCATAGCAGTAACCTAGTAGTTGACTTTTTGTAGTGCTATTTTATGGTAGAATGGGGTCCTTCTCTTTGAGTTTTTGTATATGTAGTTATTTTTGAGAGAGAAGATGATCTATCCATACATATTGCTACATTTCTATGGCATTGTATAATCTTTTTGCGGACATGATATATGAATGGAATGAAAATGGAATGACAAAAAAATGTAGTTCATCCTTCTTTACTTTTCTCCTGCAAGTTTAGTACAGCTTGATATTTTGAATGTAGAATCATATGTGTGGATGTGTATTTGTTGAGTATCTGGACCCTGGGGACGTCACAGCATGGTATCAGAACAATGATACTCCAATACACTTCACAAATATGGTTCTTCTGTGGTATTCAGAATACAGATAGTGTATGGCTCTTGAGCCTACACGAGTCCTAGGAGACTAGTAGATTTAGTTTCGTGTCCACATGTCTCTCAAAGATTAAAAAAAATGGTGCTATAGTTCTTATGCAAGACCATGCCGTCACGAGTCGATCCAGATGTGGAACAGCGGTTGGCCCTGCTGGTTCAGGCTGTTCTGGGCATCCGGCAACGTCAGGAGCAGTTAGAGCAGAGGCTCCATGACCAGTTTGACCTCTCCTACAGACCTTCAGGGGAGGAGTCCAGCGTACATCCGGTACCATCACTTGATTCAGAACCATATGAGGATCTGGATGTTTTGCAGAAGTATCATACTACATACGTTGCCTACCAGAGATCCTAGGTACCACAATTCCTTGAAACCACTACACCAGTTGACATAAAGTTGTGGATGGAGCATGCCTCCATGTGCTACGAATTATACATGCTCCAACTGATAGTTGGCTTACATTCGCAGAATTCTCACTGGCTGGATACGCGGAGAGATGGTAGAATGCCATCAAGGAGCACCTCACATAGGTGATTACTTGGGATGTATTCGTGGATGAGTTTCACGAAGAGTTTTATCCAGACCATTGGGTTGAAGAGCGGAGGAGAGAGTTTGCAGAGCTGAGATAGAGCTCCATGATAGCTCAAGAGTACCGGATCTGTTATACGGAGATTTCACACCACTCTCCCGCCACCAAAGCATACCCACAAGAGAACTTGCAGAAGTTCATCCATGGCTTGAGAGAGGAGGTACAAGATCCTTTGCCTACATTGGACCTCATCTCTATCAAGGAGGTGACAACGAAGATGACAAAGTGGGAGGCTACTCAGAGACGACAACCAATAGGACAGACACAGTCCCATACTAAACAGTACAGCAGAACATCGCATCGACATTCACACCGCACTCGCAGAAATCACTGTTTCCATCCATTTGCGGCAGCCTTAACTGTCACAGGTTCAATTTCGTCTCACACTTTGGGACAAGCTTTGGCTAGTTGTGGTGCATCATCTTCCCAACCTCCAGTACACCCACAGGACTACCAATCGCAAGGAGATAGTATAGCTTCTGGAGGATTGTTCTTACTGCGAGTTTGTTTTCATTGCCGTTAGCTTGGTCATTTCATAGCACATTGTCCCCAACATGCTAGTGGTTCGGATACAGCTCAGTAGATCGCGAGGCCCACGATTCTTCCTATACACATGGATCGTGTTTTCAGCGTAAAATTGGAGGGTTCTAGCATCCTCCTCCACAACAGACATATAGTGCAGCGTGCCACAACTTACTAGCACAACAAGGGCAGTTGAATGTCGTTAGTCAAGAGCAAGCCCCTACCTCCATTTCAGTTATCTGAGGCATGGTTTCGATATATAGAATTTTATTTCACAATTTGTTTAGCCATGCGTCGTGTTCCTATTTTGTGTTGGGAACTGAAAATCGATATTAAGGATACGTATCCGTACATTCTCTCTAGTATAAAAGTCCGAAACTCCAAGCTTGCCTCTCTTTGAGATTTTTATGGGTTTAGTTCTTTTCTTTGAGATTTTTATGGACAGCGTAAGTACGACACTAGTAGGATCACACATCATGTCTCGAGGACGAGACTCCCTTTGAGATTTTTATGATGTAGAGACCCGAAACCCGAATAGGGGCTAAATTGCAAAATTGACTGAATCTGTACATAATTGCAAAATATGTACTTACTCAGTACTAAAAAAATCAATTGAGGGGTCCATCGCGTAATGCTCATTGAGACCTTTCCAACGAGTCTAAGAACGCGAAAATCTGAGTTCGGGAGCCCGAGTTACTGTTATTTTAATGGAGAGGGGTCTGAGTCTTATTCGGATCCGGATCCGAATCCGAATCTGAATTTTCACCCTTAAACCCGACTCCTCTCCCCCAAAACAGCCATCTCTAGCCCTCCCTCCTCTCTTCCTCCGTCTTAAAACTCATCGGAGCCGTCCGAGGTCGTCAGAGCATCCGATCGCAAAGCCAAAGGTGCCCATGCGACGATCTCTCCGAGGGAGTTGTTCCTCATCTCTGCAAGGTACGGATTTCTCCTCCTTACTGTTGTTTTTAGCATTTTTCTTTCTTCAGGTCGGTTCTTTTGGATGGTTTGATCGCGTCGCTTTCGAGATGCTTTGCACCTGCGAGCCGTGGAGAAAGCATGTAAACATCATACAAGTATTTTGTATCACGCATGCATACATCTTCTGTTGTGCATCCGAGCCTCATACCCATCCTTAATCGGTAACCCTAGTTGCTAGTCAGGGGATTGTTTGTTGTCATGCTTATCTCGCATCATGCAGGTGCGTACATCTTTGTGCATGGATAAAACCATGCAAATGAGCCTGTGTCGATGTGTTTGATGAGGCCTTGTCCAGGTTAATCATAAATCAAAGCTTTCTTCCTGTCAACCAGAATGAGTTAAGGGTGCATGATTATAGGACTTTCTTTGTACGCCATAAAGCATGTTCTCCTTTAGTATCCATGTGTGCCATTGGTTGAACGATTATTAAAACTCTTGAAGCAAACTTGAATGGGGGGATTCAGAAACTTGGTTGTAAAAATAGAACTCCTGATTTCATCATCTCTTGATTGAACCTATATCATAGAGACTGAAATAGGATGGATCTCCAGCATGTCAAGTTATTATCTAGAGGTTGGTAAGTTATGCAATTGAAGTCGATCCTTCGATCCTTTCTATTTTGTCGGTATGTATATCGATGTTTATGCTGGCAATTAGGATGGAAAAAACATATAAATATTTACTAGCATCATTGCAAAGGTTTTTGTATCATGGATCTTCTATGTGCAGTAAATATGTATCCCGGTGGCTTTGGATTTGTGTTATTAAAAGGGTGTTTGATATTCATGATTGAACATGATGAAAGTATTGATGACCAAATGATTAGGAAGACTGATGGTTACTAGTGAAGACCTATGCTTCAAGGTGTTGTAGGTTGTCACTCCAAGAATTCGATTGGGTTGATAGATTGCACTTGCTTGCCGCATAAGTCTTTAGTGGTCTGAAGGTATAAAATGGTAGCACTACATCCACTTACAGGCTTATATAAAGGAATGTCATGATGTTATGGGTATCCCTGTCTTGCTAGATGATAGCATCTAGAGGAGGGTGCCTACAGGATTTGGTATATGACTATTAGACCGGCTTGCAAAAGTCAGTGTTTGGTATTCAAGATTCAGTTGGACATGTTAATGAATGAAGATTAAATGTTACTCTGGAGATCAATCAGTTTAGTTTCTATACCTTGTATTTTTCTAGATATGGAAGTATGCTTTCTTGTTATTTGATATAAGATAAACTATACAGGTAAACCGCAAAACAAGGGTCCTTGATTGCCTGGACCTAGCCTCTAGGTAGTTGAGCATAATTCTATCAAGTCGGCTGAGGAAATAATCCCAGCCGAGTGATGATTAAGAATAAATGATTTGTTGAACCAATGAGTAATTGATATGCAAACTTCATAAATGAATGGAATTGTAAAGTGAGCATGTTTTAGAATAGGAAGGTGGTAATCCTTGGATGGGATGGTGATATAAGAAGAATAAGGGTGTTAATTGGATATAAGTATGTTGTCAAATTATGATGTTAATATGCATGGGTATGGCAGGTTGCAGGCAGAAAATCGTGAAGATGTTGTTATTTTGTAGCAAACAAAATATCTTTTATTCAACAATCCATTCCTCCCTGATTATCTAGATGAGATGCAAAATCACATTTCAAGAATAAAATTTGGAACTTTAATTAAGGTCCTAGTTAGATTTCCAAAAAAATCCAGTGCATGACTATTGGGTAATGGACACCACAGAGGTATATACGACTTATTTCTAGGAGATGCTAAGGTCATTTCCATATCACTATATCTATGCGGAAATAATAGATTAATGTCCTTGTCAACTAAACAAGAGCCTTAGCTTAACTTTGAAAACCTTGCCAAAAAAAATAATGATGTAGTAAAGTGTACCATTTAAGAAAAAGTGTAAATGCATCTTCTTTAGAGGCGCAGTAGTAAAATCCATATTATAAACACTAAATATTGTAGGTTGGATCTGTATCAACATTAACCTTCTCCATCTTTTTGATCGTTTTACTATTAATATATAAATAATATCATCATAATCAATGATAGGACTGTGTATAAAAGAAAGGGATTTTTACCCAGCAGATCCTACAAACTTTTTAAATTACCTCTACGACCTTTTGCAAAACGTAATTACCCTATCGACCCTATAAATTATCCCAAGAACCTTCACGAGCTTTCAAAAAGAGTAGCCATAGGGTTCATGGGGTAAGAGTTGGCAAGTTTACGGGGTCGAGAGGGGAATTATGTTGTTTCAAAAATCGTGAAGGTAATTGGCAAAGATTATAGGGTTTGTTGGGTAAAAATCCCTAAAAGAAATGAGAAGTAGTAATAACTTTGATTGGGAATTTTACTTGGATAAACATGATCAAAGAATTTTGATCGACTCTTATTCAATGTTATCTGCGTGATTTTTATATACTCCAATAGGTGTTGCAATTCTTTATTATCGAGTTGCTTGCATTATGAAGAATTTGGAACCTCTCTTTTCTTCTCATCGATGGGTGGACATTATAGTAATATAAGCCACTATTAAATTCAAATTTTGAGATAATTTGGTATAACCAAGTGATCAAATTATGTGATTTTATTTTGTAGAGCTGCACATAAAGTGGACATATTGAAATGGGAATAGTGATTAGCCACGTGAGTACAGTTTTATTACTCGTGCTGGTTTAGTGCCTAAGTGATTATATACGAATCAACTTGGTGAATAAATCAATGATAAAAATAATTATCATCCATGGAGAAGTATACCTCCTTGGAAACTCGGATAGAGACTTGGACAAACCGTAAATAATCCGGTCGAGAGATTAATACTGCTTCAGCTCACCGTGTGTTATGTGCGATGCTTAGTGCTCCTTTTGGCGTCTTAGTGATTTTTCTGCCATGGCGTCGAGCGGCTTTGTACCCTTATGCTTTATGATGTGCGCGGTGTTATATGTGTTCTCTGCATGGCGATGAGGCCTACAGGATCTATGTAACTCCTCTTGAGATGTGTTCTACTAACAGGGGGTGTGAGTAGTGACCCTAAGCAGCATTAAACTATAACCAAGCTCATCTTTTCTTACCGACATGACTTCTAGGTACTTATAGGTGTTGGCCCCACGTATAAGTATCCGGATGCACCTTTGTGAGGAAAGATACCGCAAATTTTAAATAAAAAGCCATAAAACTATTTGATTAGTAGCAATAATCAAGGATCAAATGTATTGAATCAGATCATGTGCTTTATCGAGAATACTATCGTTGTAATATGGATTTAGGTGGTTCACGACGAATCGTGGGTTGAAATTTGAATTGGGAATAAGAACTTAAATTGGTTAAGTGAAGCTAGTGGACATGTTGGGAACTTAGTTAGGATGCATTATACTCCACCGCATGCCTACGAAGGTACCCCATCACTAAAAATTTCTTATTACCTTAGAGTCATAGTGTGAGGTCCCACATGGACCAAGACCACAGACTATCCACGAAGCTCAGGTTATAATTCTATTGTGGTCCTACTCATCTTATAAATTAAAATTGGTGTATAATACATACTCATATGTGGATTGGAACTATAAGTCAAGTTGTTACAAGTCTCTTTGCGTGGGATGGTTGTTCTTTATGAGATGCCATTTCTTAGTGGATGTTGGAAGTTGGGAAGTTGTTTATACTTTGTGAGTTTTCACAACTGCTTATTGTACACTTTCTGTTTACCTTTCTAGTTGTTGTTTTACATCCGTATTGGGTGCTTTGCTCATAAACCTATTTGTGCGTATGACAGGTTTGCAGGAGCAACAACCGCAGCAGTAAGCGACTAGTGGTTGACTTTTTGCAGCGCTCTTTTGTGGTAGAATGGGGTCCTTCTCTTTGAGTTTTTGTACATGTAGTTATTTTTGAGAGACAAGATGATGTATCCATACATGTTGCTACATTTCTATGGTATTGTATAATCTTTTTGTGGACATGATATTAGAATGGAATGAAAAAAATGCACTTCATCATTCTTTACATTTCTCCTGCAAGTGTGGTACAACTTGGTATTTCGAACGTAGAATCGTATGTGTGGATGTGTATTTGCTGAGTATCTGGACCCTGGAGGCATCACAGAGGTGTTGATTATATTTTTAAAGTAGAGACTAAGCGTGCAATATAGCACACAATTCATTCAAACTAGGGAAATGTGAATAATTATGTCAAAGACCCTAATGACTAAGCCTGGTTAACCCAAAATCTCAAGACCTCATAAATGAAGTGTTCTTAAACTTCACTAGTCTTGTGTGAATGTGAAAGTTTTTCAAACTCATTGGTCTATTTTTTGTGATCTTGATTTTTGTGATTTTTTTTGAAAAAGAAAAGAAAAGTAGAAAGAAGTTTTTTTGCAAAAAGGTTATTGCTTTTATTATTTTTTTAAAGTTTTGTTTGAAAAAGAAAGGTAAATAAGAAAGCACACTCTTTTTTTTGACAAAGATTTTTTTGTTTTGAAAAGAAAGAAGAAAAAAATATAGCACAAAATTTTCAGAGCTTTATAAAAGGTTTTCAAATAAAATTTACACAAAACTAAAACAAGTCAAAATACAACTACATTACGTGTTTGGAGTTTTAAGATCATTTTTCAAATTTTTTTATAATTTTATAAGGCAAATAACAATTTTTTGGTTTTTTTTTGAATTTTTAATAATACCGAATAAAGGAAATGCAACACAAAAAATTACCATATGAAGAACACATATGCAGACACTTATCGTAATTTTTATGTGATTTTTAAAGCTAAATTAATATTTATTTTAATCAAAGGAAATAAAATTAAATTGTTGGATACAAAAGGACCTAATATCGATTACTTTAAGGTTTAGGGCCAAATGATAGCATGTAAGATAAACTCAGGGGCCAAAGCACAAAAGTCCCAGTGCAATACATGTGTTGCGCGTGATTCAGAATTATAGGGACATATATGCAATTTCCAAAAACTTTTTGATTTAGATAACACGTGAAAATATAGGAGCAAACATGCAAATAACTCAGTAAAAGCACGTGTACAGGCACGTGAATGCGGTTCAAATCGACTAGAATGTAAATATGAAAATTACCAAGTCCTCATTGCAAATGTTTACAAGTAACTTTTACATTTATTATATTGAAATGAAATGACATAAACAACATGGTAAAAAGAGAAATATACCCTCATGTGGCATGTGACACGTGTGGGCTCTAATGTACGGCTCTGATGGACCGCTAGAGAGATGACAACTCTGAGAAAAGGTGGTGATGTGCGTGTCAAATCCGTCTTAGATTTGATCGGACAACCTACTTTTGGGCGTGCATGTGTGGTCCGTATCAGATCTGGGGGAGGCCTCCGAATCTGACGATGATGAGGTGTCCTGAAGAACGACTATGAAGGCTCCACCAACGGTGACTCAAATGAGGAAAATTTGGCGCTACAGAGCTCGAAGCGGTAGGTTAAGGCATCCAGGAACAAGCTATTATGATTTCACGTCGGCCTGGAGCCTCAGATGGATCGAAAATCCGCTAGATGATAATATGGAAAGGGGTTCACCTGGAGCTGCTCCTCCTTGCCTGTTGGGGGTCAAATTGAGCCTATCGTACGCACCTAGACAGGCAAGGGTAAGAGGGACTCATAGATGAAGCTCTGGTTGCGATTATTTGGAGCTAAACATTAAAAAAGTGGTGTGGATGGGTGTTCATCCTCCAGCGACGATGGAAGAAGGAGGACTGGCCCTAAATCCAACCTAATGGTTAAGTCTAAGGATGATCAGGATATGCTAGGAGATGGACGGTGATTAGCGGTCGTATCGATGTGAGTAGATGATCGGGAGGAGCCCCCAAACCTAGTGGTCGAACGCGAGGAAGCGGACAACGACGGTGATGAAACAATCGAAAGGAATGGCGTAAGGAAAAGGAATGAAGGCCACCTAATGATCAGGGGTTGGAAGGCAAAGAAAAATGACATGGTGAACGAAGTAATTGCCTTGACCCAGCTGCAGGAGGTTGAACACAGCGGAGATCTCCGACCGCATAGTGGTTCGACCAAACTCAACACCAATCTGAGCTCCGAGGAGGTGCTATAGGACCATGTCACTGCCCTAAAGCTTCTCGTGGAGAGAAAGAGGCACAAGGAGAGAACTATTGCACATTGTGGAGAAGAGGAGATGCTTTATAGGGCTCCCAGGTCTTCAAAGATTCCATCAAAAACCTGCAATCCAACACAGATTTGGCACTGCCTAGGTATCTAAGAAGGTCGCGGATCCTTGGCGAAAAATCGGGACAAGTGTTTTGAGGCAAGAGGAGACCAGACCCGGGCTGGAAAAATTTGAGAAATCAGATTCGATGAAGCATCGCCCGGGTCAGACCTGGGGGGGGGGAGGTTGACCCTAGGCCCAGGTCAACAAACTCAGGTTGACCAATAGGAAAATTCCATTTTTAAAAAGAAAAGAAAAAACAAATTAAAATAGTAATTGGCCTTAGATTAAATATTGATCAAAATGAAAATGTTAGTTATTTTACAAAGTATTTTTTATGATTTTTAACAATCTTAGTAATATATATATATATATAATACAGTATACATTAATATCTACAGGTATAATTTACCTATATACAATACATACCTATTTTATTTTATTATTTTTACAAAAGTACATTATATTTTTTATTTATTTAATTACTAAATAATTGAAGGTATATAGATATATTTTTATTTGATTTTTATAACTTTTTTATATAGGTTAAATAAATATAATAATATACACATTATGCACACTTTTGACATATTTACACAATAAGTAATTAGTCTTCTTTTATTTTATTTACACATTGATTTTACAATTAATTTTGTTATTTAAAACACCTTATATTTCAAGTTTTATTGGGAAATAGTACAAAGATATATACAACGGAATAATGAAGAGTATTTATAAAATAAATATTAGATGATATGTACAATGCGAATTTTGGATAAATGAGGACCATATCTCTCCCTACTTGATTCCTTGTCGAGCAAGTCAATTATTGACCTGATCTCAGGGTTCGGATAAGTCTGTACTTATTACATAATTACAACCTTCTTTTTATTTCCTTTCTTTTTCTTTTCTTTCTTTTATTTGAAAATAAATGTTAATTATACATTATTAACAAACTCATGATAATGACAATTTATTGATTTTACACATATTTATTGGTGTTTTACTAATGAATTTGGCTAAAGTAAAAGAATAAATATGATGAATTATGGATTCGTAAATAGCGTATAAAATGGAGGGGACATGAAGCTCGGGCGAATAACAGAGGAAGAACTTCGATTCACTGATATGAACAAGATTGGGTTGGTTTGGATGGAGGTTTTGATAAAGAAATGAAGGGGGAAGGTGTCGCGGATGATATGGAGTCGGAACAAAGGTCGAATCATGGCTAAACAGTGGCTGGAGCTCTAAGCTTTGATGAACTCTAAATTTAGAATTAAAGCTAAGGCAAGTGAAATTAAGCTAACCTAAGGTAAATCTATGCTAAGGAATTAAAATGCAAGCTAAAATGCTAAAATTAATAGCATAACATGACGTACCTGGAGCAGAAGTAAGCTTCGACTTAGGTACTCCAACAAGGCATGGATCAGTCTCTACTCTACCTTATCCTCGCCAACAGGTCTAGGGATCCTTGCTATCACCAAGAATCAATATCCAAATGTCTTCCTTTGTGGTTACGGTTGAGAAAGAGAAATCAAAGTTCAAAAGGAAGTCGGGTGAAATAGCCGAAAAGTCAGAGTGGAGAGTCGTCGGGTGAAATAGTCGAAAGATCAGAGTGGAGAGTCATATGCTCGACACAAGGCTAGAGCGAAGTCATCGAAGTGACGTCTCACTAAGATCCTAAGCTAAGTCAACAATCAACCCACAAATAAAATAAATCAAGCAATTAGAGCAAGCAATGTGGATGGAAATTTATTATAACCCCACAATATATGTGTACAGTGACAAGTATGGTAGGGGTCGGACACGAGAAGCACAAGACAAAACATGTATTATTTAAATGAATAAAAAAACAAGTATATATATAAGTGTGCACAAAATGACTCAATATGTATGTGAGCTTTAATCGAATGAAATAATTTCTTTTTTTAATCATCTAATTTTCAATTTCTTTCTAATTTAATTATATACTTAATATATATTTAAGGATATATATATAAAGGAAAAATAAGGACTTGTATATAATATAAATACTATAGAATATATTATATATAATAAATATGTAAAAATCAGAAAATAATAAAATAAAACATTCCTTTTTATTTTTTAAGGTTTTAAATACTTATAATGTATTTATTATAATTGATAATAATACAAATTGTATTTAATGATATATATAGAGACGATATATGATATATAATATATAAATATAGAAAAAATATTCAAAAAATATCCAAATAAAATCTTTTTGTATTTTTCATATATTTTTTCTATTTTATGGATTTTTGGGAAATTATTACATTTTTTATATTTTTAAAAACTGATATATAGTAAATGATGGATTGTTTAATAGGGCCGCATTGATTTGAGTTATAAAAATAGGAAATGATCTCGAAATATCTCAAATAAATTTTAATAGGCAGGTAATAATATATATATACACAAACAAATACGGAATATAAACTAATATTTTTGGATTTTTTTTAAAAATAGAGGAGGTTTGCCATGATGGATTTTTTTAAAAATATCTAGAGGCATCATAGAGGCCTCTAGATAGAGGAGGTTTGCCATTATGAATGAAAGGATTATTCTCTGAAGAAGTCTTTAGAGTTTGCAATAATTCTGACTGTTAGTCACATTTTGGCAGCCTTTCTGGTGATTAGAATGTGCTTAGAGCTGGTTGACAGCGCAATAAGAGAATGCGTTCTCGCATGCCTGATTTAGCCGAATTTCGGTGGTCTTAAGTTCCACACAAGGCGGGAACTCAGTCGATGCGTCGACCACGCAGAAATCCAACTAAAGTCAACAATTAACCCACAATCAAATCAAACAATGACAAGCAATAGTGGAGTTAAAATTTATTATTAACTCTACATAAAAAGGTGTATAGGTGTAAGCATGTAGAGGTTGAACTCAGGGAGCAAGGTAGGATATATCAAGCAAGTGCAAAAATGTGATGTGATTAAGTGTCTACAATTATGCATTTTTTGTGGGTTTTTAATTTTTATTTAATTTTTAATTTTGTATTTTTATTTTTATTTTTCTAATTTTGTATTTTCTTTTTATATTTTATATTTTTTTATTTTCTTTTTCAAAAACTAGAATATATATATAATATAAAAAAGGGGGGATAAGGTAATTATAAAAATAATGAAAAATGCTCAAAAATTAGGAAATAAATTGTTTTAGGTCTTTTTATAATTTTATACTATTTTTGTGATTTTTGGGGATTTTTCAGAATATTTTTGATATTTTTAAAAGTAAAAATACAAGAAAACAGTGGGTTAAGCTACTGGCCGAAATTAAAATGAGGAGGAAAAATACCAAACAATATCCAAAATTCCTCAAATTAATTTTAAATCAAAGATAATAAAACAAAGAAAACTTGGAAATAAACTTTGTATTTTTAGGATTTTTTTTGAATTTTTAATATTTTTATGAAGGTTTTTGGGGTTTTATAATTTTTAGGAGGTTTCTTTTGTATTTTTAGTGATTTTTGGAATGGAGTTAAAAGACACCAAAAAAATCAAAATATATTTTTTTGGGAATTTTTTGAAGTGGTTTTATAATTTTTATATATTTTATAATGCAAACAGTGCTAAAAATGAATGTTTTTGATTTTTTTATAAATATTAAAATGCTATAAAATAGAAAATAAAAATATGCCGTGAATGTGCAATGCAACAGGAGCTTAACGTGATTTTTAGGGATTTTTTGGGAGTTTATAGATGCACGGATTAAATACTAGAAGCATAAAGAAAATGCATGCAGGCAGGGGCATTTATGTAATTAGTCAGGAATCCAGGGGCCTCTGCACAAATATTCCAAAAATATATAACTGTATAAAAAATTTTCTGGAGGAAATACAAAAATCTAAAGCCACGAGGTTACTTTTGCAAAAACACCAAGGCACACGTGACTTGCACGCGTGCCTGGTAGGGGCATATATGCAATTATCGAAAACTTCTGGGCTTAAGTGCAAAAGTGCCAGAAAGTTAACACGTGATAAAAATATTTTAGCGCTAACAAGAAATACACGAAATAACGGACCCTTGTATGCAAAATAGCCACGCGCACGTGCTCACGCACGTGCGCCTCGCTGGTAAGGGTGCGAATGTGACTTTTAGAAAGTCCGAGGGGGTCTTGATAAATATTGCAAAAATGATACATAGCAGATGAAAGATTTAATGTTATTCAATAAATACAAAAATTGGCGGGGCTTATCTTGCATAATGCCCACGCCTGGCACGATCCAACGACAGTACACCGTTCACTTATGCCACGTGGCGCGACCAGACGCCCCGATACCCCTTCGCGACAGGCGGATAGGATTAGAAGATGAGGGAACGATCGGACGGCCTGGACGCGTTTGATCCAACGCACACTGCTTCGCCTGGGGTCAGCCATTGATCGGACGGCAGAGAGGTGGAGACGAAGACCAGGGAAGAACCTCGGGGCAGTCGAGCTTCCCCGGCCTTGCTCCTCCTCTCCGGTGGCATTTACGAGCTCCCTGGAAGGTGTCTCTGAACGCTGGGGGCTCCAAAATCTTTGGCGGGGGCCAGAGGTCGCGCGCGAGAACCACAGAGCTAGGAAGCTCCAGGTATTGTGGCGAATCCGTTAACGCGAGCCCCAGGGCCTTTGGTAGCGTGTGGACCTGCAAAATATTATTAAGGAGGGCGAGGGCAAAATGCCTCACCCCTCCTGGGTGTGGATTGAAGCAACACACGACAAAAAAGGGTGGTTTGCCGGAGCTTGCTCCGGCGAGGTGGTGGCGGAGTGAAATGGTTGATTTCAGAAGGACTGGAAGGTAGAAAATGGAAGCTACAGCTACGGTGAACAAAAATGCGTAAGAAAATGAAGTAAAATGCAGACCTCGAAGGCTTTAACACCTGAGGTAGAACCTCACGGCGGCTCGCCGCCGGAGATGGTGAAACCGCCCCAACTTCGCTCAAATCCGCTGCAAAAGGTGTGGGGAGGAGGTTGTCACCCTCCTCAATCCACTGCACTCGATAGGTGGAGGAGAACTTAGTCAAAAAGGGGTTCAAAATTCAAAGGGAAGTCGAGGCTCCATTTTATGTGGTTTGACTATGTGACTATGGCGCTCCAAAGACCAAGGGAGATCGGGCGAATCGATGGCCCTCTCCCCCAAAAAACACAATGGCGTGAATGGCTGATTGTCGAGGAGCAAAAGTTATAGAAGGCTCATCATGAAAGGGTGCAAGGAGACGCCTCGAAAAATCCGTGAATATGGGGGTCAAAACTCACTTCTGACACAGCCACAGGGGGCGGGTCAGAGAGTTGACCCGTCGGTCAACCCTCAGACCCTCCTGGTTGGTCCACGTGGACCAACCAGGAAAAACCTTGGGAAAATGTTTTGTAAATTCAAATAAAAATAGAAAATGACTTAATTATTTTTAGGTTATTCAATAAAAAATGTTTACTATTTTATAAATTATTTTATGGTGATTTTTAATTATTTTTATGAGGTATAAATTTATAAGTTACCTTTTATAGCCTTTATAGGTATATTACCTATATATTTTATTAATTTATTTTTTTGTATTTTTAATTTATTTATTTTTGTTTATTATTTTATAAATTTATAAAATACTTTTATACACTTAATTATATTTTTATTGTATTTTTTCTGAAGTATTTTGTACACTTAATAAAAGTGTTAATACTATAGGTATGTGTATAGGTATTATGCCTATGTCTTTTATATACAAGTATTTTATTTTATATCTCTTTTGTGTTTTTATTCTGATTTTAATACCCACAATCATTGTAAATAATATTTAAAAAATTATAAAAATATAAAATTATAAAAATAGTGAATAAATAATAAAATGATTATTTTAAGTTGTACAAGTATACAATAGGGGTCCAAAACTCAACTTTCAAACCGTAGCTTCGCCAAATGTGAAACCACCACCATTAAATAGCTTATTTTAAATTATATACAATTAAAGGTGAGTTTAATGCATTTGGAGTTTTCATTTGTAAGATACAGGTCTGGGCAGTTAGGATTCTGGATTTTTATTCAGATCATAACTTTTTATCTGTACATTATTTTTTAGTGAAATCAATTTTGTATTTTTATTTATTAAATTATCTACAACTTTCATGTTCAAAGTTCCTTTATTTGAGTTATAAAAAGTGGAGCCAAAAATAGGTCCCAAAATGAATAAAGAACGAACAAAAAGAAAGGGGATTTTATTGTATTTTGGCCCTTATCTCCCCCTACTTTATTCCTTGTCGACCTATTCATCGAGATGCCTAGGTCTCGGGGTTTTGGGTCATAAAATATTTACAATATTTTATTCTTTTTCTTTTCTTTTCTTTATTCTATAATTTTGGCTTTAAAAACCGTATTTTATACACTATTTACACAATGATGCATGAATGCTAAAATGCCCGAATTAAGCCTATTTACAAGCATTTACTAGGGTTTTTAAGGCCAAAATGATAAAATAAAGATGATGAAACATAGATTCATCATCGCCCTATACTTGCCTTTGCTAGTCCCTAGCAAACACTTATGCAATAAGTGCAGAAAAAGAGAAACAAAGAAAAGAAAAAGAAGAAAGATGGATGAAGTTTAATTATCAAACTTGTCTTCACAAAATCAAAGTTTGGAGCTTAAGTCGGACCTTTGGAATTTTAGTGCGGGCGGAACCTTAATGAGAACCGAATTTGAAATCCAACAATCCCTGAGAATCCCAAAACTCTATCCAAGACTCCTCAATAGCCAGGTCAGAAATATCTCAACTCATACGCAAACCCTTACGACTATGAATCTCACTCGTATAGTGTAAGTGATAGTGGCTCTCCTCACTAGAATGACAAAGAGACTGACTTCTCCAGCATGACAACCCAATGATTCCCCAATCCAATAACTCCTTCCTCGAGGAGCCGGGAATTCCCTTCTAAGTTCAAGTGGCAACCAGCTCAAGAGGAGGGGGTGAAGAGAAGAATGGACGGTAGCCAGTGCAGCTACCTATCCTAGGATGCAAGACCAGTGTAGTCAAGTCATCCTGCTACAGGCTCACATGATTTGACTTTAGAACTCAAGCTTGCTTATTGACTTTACAACATATATACATACTTTGCAGGTATTTTATTTTTGTACAGGCATGTCTCTCTCTTTTTTTTGAAATACTATTCACAACAGCATTTACATAGGGAGTTTTTCCTCTTGAGCCAGTAGACTATCCCTCTTTTGAAGCTTTATCGCAACCCACACCCTCCTGTCTTTAGAATTCCTCATCATTGGAAGGGTTGGGGTGCACTTCCCTCCCTAGAGGAGGACAAGTGTTTCCACTTATGTGCGTCTCATACCAGAAAATCCAATCCCCTCACCACTCCAACTGAGTTGAGCCATGCGAAAGGTGCAAGTGTCCAAGTTAGGTCATTATCAATAAGAGTCGTGCGTGTGCTCCGAAATACTCTACTTAGGCAGTCAAGAATCCATTGAATCAAGTCTCGTGATCCTCAAAGGATTAAGTCAACTAGACCTGAAGTACCTCAAACTCAGTTCTTATAAGGTTCCTGTTATTAGGTAGATTTTAAGGTCCAATCAAGCTCCAATCTCCGGATTTTACTTAGACTTGTTCAACTATCAAACTCAATCCGAAAAATGCTAATGCTATGCAGATGCTATGCAGAATGCAGAAAATATTTTTGTGATGCAATTTTCAAAGATTTTGAACTTTTTATGGGTTTTTAAAAAGATGATGATGCACATGCATTTTTTTGTATTTTTCAAAAAGATTTTTCAAATGTTTTTGGTATTTTAATTTTGCAAATGTTTTTGGGATTTTTGAAAACAAAAAGATTTGGCTAAAACTAGGTACAAAATTTTTACACGGGCATGCCTCTTATATATACAAGAAGTGGATTTTAAGAATTTACAGGGTAAGTGATCAATTTTATACATATATAAATAATGTATTTTGGTGTGATGTATGTATTCTTCAAACTTATTTGACACACCTGGAGTTGCTCCTCCTTGCCTGTTGGGGGTCAAATTGAGCCTATCGTACACACCTAGACAGGCAAGGGTAAGCGTGAAGGATATGGTTAGATCCTCAAGCGCATCACGGAAGCGTGAGCATCGTATCGAATACGACGAGGAGCGACTAGTCGCACTAGTTGCTCGATGCAGCGGAATTTAAAATTTTTTTCTTACGACGAAACCACATGATCCAAGAACACTTCTCGGATCATTTCGTCTTAACCACAAACAAGTAATTAGGATTACCTCTTGAAGCGTGGTTGTGATCAAGTCTCTAAACAAAGAAACCTCCTGTCTCAAGTCCGATCCGACGGAGGAGACGCTTGCGAGCGCGGGGATGAACCGCGTGCTTCTCGCAATCCATGTTGATGATCCAAGCAGCGGATCTCCTGATTTCGACACACGAGATCCAACATCTTCTTCACGAGCGAGGCGCACCGAAGGAGACGGAGATCCACGAGCAGAAGAATGGGCAGCATAACGACGATGCCGCGGTGATGGAGAACCTCTCTTAGTCATCCATGGTGGACGACCACATGAGAGGGAGAGAGAGGGTTGTTGAGTAGAGAGAAAAGAGAGAGAGATGCTTCTCAAGCATTGTGTGTAAAATAGAGAGCATGGTATGCCTCTCTATTTATAGGGTTTTGGGATACATGGATCTCAATCCATGTGACATATAAAATCAATGGATGAGATTGATTTATGTCAATCCAATGGTCAAGATTATTGTTGGTAAAAACCAACAACTTGTGATTTAATTTTGATAAAATATATTTGATAAATCAAATAATATTAATACCAAATTAAATCAATCAAATAAGGAGAGAAAATACAAAGGAGATCAACCTTCCCCTTTAGAGGGCAATCTCATGGATTCCCATGAGATTGCACATCTCCTTGATTTTCTCCCTACTTATTTTCCAACAACTATTTGTTGGGATTTTTATTCACCAAAATAATTCTCAATTAAATTTGGGAATATTGCAATCTTGACATTGGAATATTGTGAATCATATTCACAACCCAAAACAACATGTAATTTACATTTTCAATTAATTAGACAATGTGTATCCAATACACATTAATAATTAATCTACTAATATAAATTATATTTAACTCTCTCTAATACATTATAAATCACATTTATAATATATTATGAATAATTGGATATTACTATCCACATTATTCTTATCCATAATAATTAAATCACATTTAATTATATTGGATAACTTATTCTCATGTGCTCAAATAATATGAATCACATTCATATTATTTACATCTTTGATAATCAAATCACATTTAATTATCTAAGATAACTCTCCTTGTAATATGAATCAAATTCATATTATTCATGATAATTAAATCACATTTAATTATCCATTTTCTCAATGCTCGGATACATATATCAACAATAGAATTATCCATTAACTCTTTCAAGGATAATGCGCTTTCTCCGCGAATACTTGGAGATAAGGACATGGCGATTGTATTGGTCCACGTATAGTGACATGGATATTGAGATCACATCTCAAATCCAGATCTCGGGCCTCCCATAGATGCTTGATTAAATCAAGACCGTAAATCTAATCTTCTCATTGAATCTGAATCACATTCAGATCAATGTCCAACATTTGGACTAAGATCAGATTACTTCTCTACTGAGAGGAGTCACTAAAATCCAAACCCGTTTCATCACTCCCTAGGAATGGAAGCGTCATGGTTATACAATCGTTTATGATCACATCACCCTCAGGTATTCCTAATACCTGTACATCCTGTATACTGGAAGACTCAGAATAAGCCCGAAGTATTAGATCAACTTTATACTGTATACTTCAGGGTTTTTATCAGTAAGTTTCTTATTCGATCATTGGGAGTCGGTATCGATCATATACTTTCCAAAAGCATATATCATACCTAGGTCTTGATCATATACTTTCCAAAAGTATATATCAAACCTACAAATTTAGTCAAGCTTCCAAAGCGAGACGACCATGCGCATGGAATTTGATTCTTCCCAATATCTCATGAGTGAGCTCATGTCTTCCGGTTCAGTAACTGAACCTGTATGATCCCTTTGAGAGATCGTATTACTCATATGCCCTTATATGCACACCAGCGCGCCGGTGTATAGACCTTGATTAGGTCATCAACCTATTGGTCTGCCAAATGTACATACTTAGATATATAGTAACACATCTGTCTCCGGTCAGAGGATGTGTGCCTGTATCGTGACAGCATACGATATAGGACTTTGGTTATCTCGATCTCGTTAAGTCAACTCTTTGACCCAACTCATCTGACACCTCCGAATCTTTATTCCTATGCAGAGGACCTACATCAAGAGGTCGGTCAGATATCAGCCTAAATGAGATAGGATTGCCATCTCCTACTCAGGCTGGAGATCATCTCTTAACAATCATTTGACGGTGCTTGAGGAGTCCTCAATCCAACTCATTGGATATTCATCTAAGCACCAGCCTCTATGATTTAATAATTGAATCAACAGCTGTATGATCATTAAGATGGCCATGGTACATAACCCTAATTGTACTAAGGGACCTATTATGCAAATTATGTACTCTTTATTTCAGATTAAGGAGTGAATTGCAATAACATTTATTGCATAATGGCTCGCCGTGGGCTCGCATGTCCAACAATCTCCCACTAGCCCAAAGAGCCATTAATGGGCTAATCATTTAAACCCACACTCATGTGACAATCATAGGCTATTTAGAAAATAGCTAGGTAAGCTGATCAGTCACTCCGTTCCCAAGAGACTACGCCATGTCCTTTTACGGCACTTGCATATCTCCTAGTAACAGTGCTCGCATCTAATGCGAATGTTGCATCTCATGCAACCGATACTCAATTTTGTTGGTTATAGTGTCCTTGACACTACATCTTATTAATTATCATAACCAGTATTCCCATAATACTTATTAGAATACCTTCATTCCTGTAGATCTCTATCTCCTAAGGTATCTGCAGTCAAGACCCTTATAGATCACTATCTACAAGATCATAAACTTTTGAAGATGAGACTTTGAGATCACTATCTCTAAGTTTTATCATCTTTGAAGATATTATTATTACTGCAATCAAGTGTTTTATCTCCATAGCAGGATTAGTAACAGTTTACTACTCCCACTGCATGGCAGACATCTGGCTCTTGTACACATCTAGCATATACCTTAGCTTCTCATAACTGATGCACAAGTGCAAGCAGTTCTAGCATTCACTTCCTCAACTCTTTGAGGTGTTATCCCTTTAGACAGGTCACTACCACATCTTAAGGGAAGGAAGCCTTTCTTGGAATTATTTTCAGAAAATGGAATAAGTCCAAGGTGTACTACTAATGTGACGGTCCCAATATCCTCTTCTCTTTGTTTCTGAACGACTTCAGAACTAAGATCTAAGAGGTATCCTTGAGATCATATCTTAAAGTATGGAACAACCAAATTTTAAAACACTTATTATTTATTCTTATATCATTCTAAATGATTAGAATAATATCTACATTTAGCACGATGAACACAATGGCACTCCCACTAAGCTTTACATGGTTCATCAAGATTTTATCTGAAATCATAACATTTACAATTTCATCAAATCTTATGTTCCAAATATAAGAAGCTTATTTGAGTTCAAAGATGGAGTTCTTTAGCTTGCACACCTTGCTTTCCTCAACCATGAAGCCCTGGGGCTACTTCATATGAATATCCTCAGAGAGATATTCATAGAGGAATACGATCTTGACTCACATCATGAAGATGTCATAGTCAAGTTGTGTAGCTATAGTTATCAATATTCTGATGGGTTAAAGCAAGGTCACTGGAGAGCAAGTCTCATTGTAAGAGATGTCTTCTCTTCGGTGTGTAGCTCATGGCTACGAACCGTGCTTTGAAGGTCTCTACCTTCTCATCAGGTTCCCTCTTTCTCTTGAAGATCCATTTACATCTTAATGGGTCTGCCCATATAGGTGGATCCTTGAGGGTCCATATACAACACTCGTATATGAAGTCTACATTAGACTTTTATTGCTAACATCCATCTTTCCATGTCATGATCCTCAGGAGCTTCATCACATGAAGTCCGATCATTTTCAGACTCAACTGACACATGGAATCCATCCTCAAACTTGTTTAAAGAGGTATTAATGCTTCATCTTTAATTGTCTATTTAGTTTCCGATTTCAGAAGCCTCATTATCTTCTCAAGATTAAATGAGTTCATTTTCTTCATTTTCATCTTGATTCTCAAGAGAGTCATCCTATAAGAATCATATTCTCAAAGATGAGATCTTTTAAGAATCTCAAGGTCATAAAGTATGTATCCAATACCATCCTTTATTTTCCCAATGAAGTAGCACTCTCTAGTGCCAGATTCCAGCTTAATTATATGGAACCTTATTAAATATATAATGTAGTCTCTACTACATATATACCTTGGAAACTAAGAGATAATTATGCTAGGATTAATCATTGATTAAATCATGTCACACATGATCAATTGTATCTCCCTGCAACTCTATTGAGTTAAGGTTCATTAGGAGGATTGAGATAGGAATGATATTCACATCTCCATAAGGTATTCCTTGAATTCATCTAATAGGTACAATCTACCTTGGTTAGATCAAATTCATTTCATCTTCCTTCAAACTTTGGTTCTAAACCAAAATTGTGAAATCTTTAAACATTTCAGAGTTTTCTAAGGTGAAGAGAAGAAATTTCATATCATACATAATCATCAATAGATATCACATATCCATAATGTTTACTATGATATGGATGATTCTCATATATCAATATGTATGAGATCCTGAATACCTTGGCATCTTGCACCTTTCCCAAAGAAGGGTATATTGAACATTTTACTTTGAATACAATATTCATAAGTATGTAAGTTTTGAAATTTTAGACATTCTAAAGTTTCATCTCTTACTTGTCCATTGATCTCATCAATAGACATATGTCCAAAACATGATGCCAGATCATTGTCAAATGATCTTTTATCCTCTTATTGATCTTTAAAGGTTTAATTTTCAGCATTAGAAATCTTAATGAACCATTCATTAATTTTCTAATTTAGTCCACTAGATGTTAGATTACTATCTGAAATATCCCCATCATAACTCTTTATGATAGGTCTATTCCAGAATTCATTCTTATTCCCAACATTTAGAAATAAACTGAGTGTATTCTAATATCCATGTTACAGAGACATTCTCTAGGACCAAGAGCTCCCACTGAAAATATGAAGTCTATTGATCCAATGGAAATTGTTGCAACAATTGCATCACTTCCAACACGATGATCATTAAACCTTAAGATCAAATTATTCTAATACAGATGCAACCAATTACAAGTGTCATTAGAAAATACAATTATTAGACATTTATCTTATCAAATAAGCAAGTCAATATCAATGATTATATGTAGATTAATTTGATGCACTATCTGATTCCTTCTCTAAGGATTCTAGATAGATTTGATAGTCATACTATCAACACATCAATTTATTGCAGTATTGGCATTCATCCAACTCTTTGGATGTCATATGGAAGTCACAGAAGTACAGTCAACTCTTTGACTATACCTCTTACTTGGGTCCAACCCATGCTTCCACTGCGCTCCCTTTGTCTATAAGCAACCATTGCTCAAGACCAAGGATCTCTTATGTTAAAATCAAAATTTCAATATAAGAGTATTTCAACATTTATACAAGCTTCATTTAAGTTCATACAATATGAATATTATGAAGCTTCATGAATGACTAGAGTATAGATAGTAGAATGATGGCATTCATCGTATCTACATCCATCTAGAGTCTTAAAAAATGGTTCAGGTAGGTACTCAAACAATTTGAATACATCATCTCTTATAGAGCCACCATTCTGCATGGTGCAGAGAACCACATCATTCATGATTAAATGTCGAGAGCACATATGTATGCCAGAACATCTTCTTAGAATTTTATAAGGATTATTTGATAATTACGATCATTATCGACAAGTCACTTCAAAAGTACATTCGATAAAATCAAGACTTATAGAGACATACAAACCTTAGGGTTTTAGTCCTATTGTCTTATTCAATTATCATTCCTCATTATTATGAGAAAATTTGCACATTGCAACCACGTGCATTATGTGTCCAATTGCAAGTATAATATCTGGATCAAGGGTTCAATCCATGATATTTTCTGGTTATTATTGAGTATAATATTGAATGGGTTTAATGAAGGATTATCTGAAATAAGAAATTTGCATAAATATATTTAAATATATTATTTACTTTGATTTAGGAATTTTTTTTATATCAAAGTTGTCTGGCCATGTCAACAATGAAAGTTCATTCCCTTAATCACTTTCAATGTAAGAGATATACTTACCATTATATCTCAAGCAAGATCTGGGATCTCCTTCCTTATCTTTGTTGCATCCCAATAATATGAGAACCTACAACTCGGATAAAAAGAAGCGGGAACACATTCCGCCTTGCAAGTCCAACTTGCATCTTCCAATTCGGTCTTTAACACCCGAGCCCACCACCCCTAAGGTGATGTTGACCCGTCATTAATTGAACCAACCGTCAACAGGAATACAACTCACTATGCGCAATCCAATATCGCCCCAATAATATGAGGACCCGATATTGGGGTCACTACGCATACGTCCTTACTCTTTCGAGAAGCGACGAGCCCGATCTAAATGGATCATATGCAGGAGCTGTCACTTCGGACAGGCGTCTCCCACATATAATATATGGCGACGAAACCCTTCGCCTTGACGGGAGACCATGGATGTCACTTATGTGATCCTCCATATCATATTCAAATTCTAATTAATTATCATGAATCATATTCACATAATTAATTCTTCCAAGGAAATTATCAACTCTAATCATATTAGAGTATAATTGGACATAATCAATTCAATCATATTAAATTAATTATCAATCCAACTCAATCAATCAAACTTGATTGTTATGCTTGAATATATATGGTATTATTCTCAAAGTACGTATTAATTTGTATTTTAATAATTAGAAAAATACAACTTAATCCCTCGGACATTATCCCGGCCCTACCCGCTGTCATGGCCAGTACCGGCGGGAGTGGGACGGACCGCATACGTTGCAACCCGCTACCCCAGCGATCCCCGACTAGACACCATATCCACCTCGGGAAAGGATAATGCCAAATTGATTAATTTGTACTTGAGATGATCATCGGTTCTTCAACCGAAATTATACCATATAGTAATCAAAACAATTTTGATTATAAGGAAATTTGCTAGACAAATTCTCAATCCTATTCAAGCAAGGAGTTTGATGATTGTGTTTCCAATTATGATCTAGATCAAATCTAATCAATTAATTGGTTGAGGTCAAGTCAATTAAGGAAATAATCATATTCTAATATTTCTCAAATATTTTCCATAATTATTTCATGAAATTAACAATTAATTTCACTAATTGACAATCACATGGTTCTTGATTAGGAAAGTAATTTCAGCAATGATCCCTACTTACTAAAATTAGCATATCTCAATCAATTTAAATCCAAATTAAGCAAAGTAAGTTTCCATAATTTGCTAACTTGATTTACAACAGAACCTATGTGTTTTGCACGCATTTCGAGGAATCTCTAAACAATAATTAACTCCTTAATTACGTTAAGATTCGCAGTTCTCGTAACAGTGAATATATGTTGATTAAAACAACCATATCTTGAGCAAACGAAATCCGATTTACGCAAACTCAGATCCTATGGTTTCCTTATTTAATGGGGAACAAAATACAAGTAAATAATTCGTGCTTAAACATTTTAAACATGGCCGAAATTATTTACTAAACAGATCTGCGAAATCAAATGCGATAAAAACTTTCGCGACCATAACGAACCCAAGTCGTCCTCGGTTAGCGAATCATATTCGAAACCGTCGACCTAAGGCTCTGATACCACTTGAAGGATATGGTTAGATCCTCAAGCGCATCACGGAAGCGTGAGCGTCTTATCGAATACGACGAGGAGCGACTAGTCGCACTAGTTGCTCGATGCAGCGGAATTTAAAATTTTTTCTTACGACGAAACCACATGATCCAAGAACACTTCTCGGATCATTTCGTCTTAACCACAAACAAGTAATTAGGTTTATATCTTGAAGCGTGGTTGTGATCAAGTTTCTAAACGAAGAAACCTCCTGTCTCAAGTCCGATCCGACGGAGGAGACGCTTGCGAGCGCGGGGATGAACCGCGTGCTTCTCGCAATCCATGTTGATGATCCAAGCAGCGGATCTCCTGATCTCGTCACACGAGATCCAACATCTTCTTCACGAGCGAGGTGCACCGAAGGAGACGGAGATCCACGAGCAAGGAACGGGCAGCATAACGACGATGCCGCGGCGATGGAGAACCTCTCTTAGTCATCCATGGTGGACGACCACATGAGAGGGAGAGAGAGGGTTGTCGAGTAGAGAGAAAAGAGAGAGAGAGATGCTTCTCAAGCATTGTGTGTAAAATAGAGAGCATGGTATGCCTCTCTATTTATAGGGTTTTGGGATCCATGGATCTCAATCCATATGACATATAAAATCAATGGATGAGATTGATTTATGTCAATCCAATGGTCAAGATTATTGTTGGTAAAAACCAACAACTTGTGATTTAATTTTGATAAAATATATTTGATAAATCAAATAAATATTAATACCAAATTAAATCAATCAAATAAGGAGAGAAAATACAAAGGAGATCAACCTTCCCCTTTAGAGGGCAATCTCATGGATTCCCATGAGAGGCACATCTCCTTGATTTTCTCCCTACTTATTTTCCAACAACTATTTGTTGGGATTTTTATTCACCAAAATAATTCTCAATTAAATTTGGGAATATTGCAATCTTTACATTGGAATATTGTGAATCATATTCACAACCCAAAACAACATGTAATTTACATTTTCAATTAACTAGACAATGTGTATCCAATACACATTAATAATTAATATACTAATATAAATTATATTTAACTCTCTCTAATACATTATAAATCACATTTATAATATATTATGAATAATTGGATATTACTATCCACATTATTCTTATCCATAATAATTAAATCACATTTAATTATATTGGATAGCTTATTCTCATGTGCTCAAATAATATGAATCACATTCATATTATTTACATCTTTGATAATCAAATCACATTTAATCATCTAAGATAACTCTCCTTATAATATGAATCAAATTCATATTATTCATGATAATTAAATCACATTTAATTATCCATTTTCTCAATGCTCGGATACATATATCAACAATAGAATTATCCATGAACTCTTTTAAGGATAATGCGCTTTCTCCGCGAATACTTGGAGATAAGGACAGGGCGATTGTATTGTTCCACATATAGTGACATGGATATTGAGATCACATCTCAAATCCAGATCTCAGGCCTCCCATAGATGCTTGATTAAATCAAGACCGTAAATCTAATCTTCTCATTGAATCTGAATCACATTCAGATCAATGTCCAATATTTGGACTAAGATCAGATTACTTCTCTATTGAGAGGAGTCACTAAAATCCAAACCTGTTTCATCACTCCCTAGGAATGGAAGCGTCATGGTTATACAATCGTTTATGATCACATCACCCTCAGGTATTCCTAATACCTGTACATCCTGTATACTGGAAGACTCAGAATAAGCCCGAAGTATTAGATCAACTTTATACTGTATACTTCAGGGTTTTTATCAGTAAGTTTCTCATTCGATCATTGGGAGTCGGTATCGATCATATACTTTCCAAAAGCATATATCATACCTAGGTCTTGATCATATACTTTCCAAAAGTATATATCAAACCTACAAATTCAGTCAAGCTTCCAAAGCGAGACGGCCATGCGCATGGAATTTGATTCATCCCAATATCTCATGAGTGAGCTCATGTCTTTCGGTTCAATAACTGAACCTGTATGATCCCTTTGAGAGATCGTGTTACTCATATGCCCTTATATGCACACCAGCGCGCCGGTGTATAGACCTTGATTAGGTCATCAACCTATTGGTCTACCAAATGTACATACTTAGACATATAGTAACACATCTGTCTCCGGTCAGAGGATGTGTGCCTGTATCGTGACAGCATATGATATAGGACTTTGGTTATCTCGATCTCGTTAAGTCAACTCTTTGACCCAACTCATCTGACACCTCCGAATCTTTATTCCTATGCAGAGGACCTGCATCAAGAGGTCGGTCAGATATCAGCCTAAATGAGATAGGATTGCCATCTCCTACTCAGGCTGGAGATCATCTCTTAACAATCATTTGACGGTGCTTGAGGAGTCCTCAATCTAACTCATTAGATATTCATCTAAGCACCAGCCTTTATGATTCAATAATTGAATCAACAGCTGTATGATCATTAAGATGGCCATGGTACATAACCCTAATTGTACTAAGGGACCTATTATGCAAATTATGTACTCTTTATTTCAGATTAAGGAGTGAATTGCAATAACATTTATTGCATAATGGCTCGCCGTGGGCTCGCATGTCCAACAATGCAGGACTCAGAGATAAAGCTGTGGTCACGATTATATGGATCTAAACATCAAAAAAGTGGCGTGGATGGGTGTTCATCCTCCAGCGAAGATGGAAGAAAGAGGACTAGCCCTAAATCCAACCTGATGTTTAAGTCTAAGGATGATCAAGATGTGCTAGGAGATGGACGGTGATTAGCGGTCGTATCGATGTGGGTAGATGATCGGGAGGAGCCCCCAGACCTAGTGTCGAACGCGAGGAAGCGGACAACGGCGGTGTTGAAACAATCGAAAGGAATGGCGTAAGGAAAAGGAATGAAGGCCACCTAATGATCGGGGGTTGGAAGGCAAAGAAAAACGACATGGTCGATGAAGTAATTGCCTTGACCCAGCTGCAGAAGGTTGAACACGGCGGAGATCTCCGATCGCATAGTGGTTTGACTAAAACACTAATCCAAGCTCCGAGGAGGTGCTATAGGACCCTGTCACTGCCCTAAAGCTTCTGGTGGAGAGAAAGAGGCACGAGGAGCGAACTATCGCACATTGTGGAGAAGAGGAGATGCTTTATAGGGCTCCTAGGTCTTCAAAGATTCCATCAAAACCTGCAATCCAACGTAGATTTGGCATTGCCTAGGTATCTAAGAAGGTCGTGGATCCTTGGCGAAGAATCGAGACAAGTGTTTTGAGGCAAGAGGAGACCAGACCTGGGCTGGAAAAATTTGAGAAATCAGATCTGACGAAGCATCGCCCGGGTCAGACCTGGGGGGGAGGTTGACCCTAGGCCCAGGTCAACAGACCTGGGTTGACCAATAGGAAAATTCCATTTTTAAAAAGAAAAGAAAAAAACAAATTAAAATAGTAATTAGCCTTAGATTATATTGATCAAAAAGAAAATGTTAGTTATTTTACAAAGTATTTTTTATGATTTTTAACAATCTTAGTAATATATATACAATACAATATACATTAATATCTACAGGTATAATTTACCTATATACAATACTTACCTATTTATTTTATTATTTTTACAAAAGTACATTATTTTTTTATTTATTTAATTACTAAATAATTGAAGGTATATAGATATATTTTTATTTGATTTTTATAATTTTTTATATAGGTTAAATAAATATTATAATATACACATTATGCACACTTTTGGCATATTTACACAATAAGTAATTAGTCTTATTTTATTTTATTTACACATTGATTTTACAATTAATTTTGTTATTCAAAACACCTTATTATTTCAAGTTTTATTGGGAAATAGTACAAAGATATATACAACAGAATAGTGAAGAGTATTTATAAAATAAATATTAGATGATATGTACAATGCGTATTTTGGATAAATGAGGACACTATCTCTCCCAATCATTGACCTGATCTCAGGGTTCGGGTCAGTCTGTACTTATTACATAAGTACAACCTTCTTTTTATTTCCTTTCTTTTTCTTTTCTTTCTTTTATTTGAAAATAAATGTTAATTATACATTATTAACAAATTCATGATAATGACAATTTATTGATTTTACGCATATTTATAGGTGTTTTACTAATGAATTTGGCTAAAGTAAAAGAATAAATATGATGAATTATGGATTCGTAAATAGCGTATGAAATGGAGGGGACGATGAAGCTCGGGCGAATAGCGGAGGAAGAACTTTGATTCACTGATATGAACAAGATTGGGTTGGTTTGGATGGAGGTTTTGATGAAGAAATGAAGGGGGAAGGTGTTGCGGATGATATGGAGTCGGAATAAAGGTCGAATCATGGCTAAACAGTGGCTGGAGCTCTAAGCTCTGATGAACTCTAAATTTAGAATTAAAGCTAAGGCAAGTGAAATTAAGCTAACCTAAGGTAAATATATGCTAAGGAATTAAAATGCAAGCTAAAATGCTAAAATTAATAGCATAACATGACATACCTGGAGCAGAAGTAAGATTCGACTGAGGTGCTCCAACAAGGCCTGGATCAGTCTCTACTCTACCTTATCCTCGCCAACAGGTCTAGGGATCCTTGCTATCACCAAGAATCAATATCCAAATGTCTTCCTTTGGGGTTACGGTTGAGAAAGAGAAATCAAAGTTCAAAAGGAAGTCGGGTGAAATAGCCGAAAAGTCAGAGTGGAGAGTCGTCGGGTGAAATAGTCGAAAGATCAGAGTGGAGAGTCGTATGCTCCACACAAGGCGGGAGCGAAGTCATCGAAGTGACCTCTCACTAAGATCCTAAGCTAAGTCAACAATCAACCCACAAATAAAATAAATCAAGCAATTAGAGCAAGCAATGTGGATGGAAATTTATTATAACCCCACAATATATGTGTATAGTGATAAGTATGGTAGGGGTCGGACACGAGAAGCACAAGACATAACATGTATTATTTAAATGAATAAACAAAGCAAGTGTATATATAAGTGTGCACAAAATGACTCAATGTGTATGTGAGCTTTAATCGGATGAAATAATTTCTTTTTTTAATCATCTAATTTTCAATTTCTTTCTAATTTAATTATATACTTAATACATATTTAAGGATATATATATATAAAGGAAAAATAAGGACTTGTATATAATATAAATACTATAGAATATAGTATATATAATAAATATGTAAAAATCAGAAAATAATAAAATAAAACATTTCTTTTTATTTTTTAAGGTTTTAAATAATTATGAGGTATTTATTATAATTGATAATAAATATAAATTGTATTTAATGATATATATAGAGATGATATATGATATATAATATATAAATATAGAAAAAAATATTCAAAAAATATCCAAATAAAACATTTTTATATTTTTCATATATTTTCTATTTTATGGATTTTTGGGAAATTATTACATTTTTTGTATTTTTAAAAACTGAAATATAGTAAATGAGGGATTGTTTAATAGGGCCAAAGTGATTTGAGTTTTAAAAATAGGAAATGATCTCAAAATATCTCAAATAAATTTTAATAGGCAGGTAATAATATATATATATATATATATACACACAAACAAATATGGAATATAAACTAATATTCTTGGAATTTTTTTAAAAATATTTTAATTTTTTTAGTGTTAACAAGGGTTTGCTAATTTTTATACTTTTTTTTATATTTCTTTTATGTTTTTTTGATTTGTAGCAATAAAATATTATAATAAACAACATATATTTTTATAATTTTTTTCAAAAAGGATTTCTATTTTTTAGTATTTTTCTAAGCGAACAGGGAATAAAATGGCTTCAAGTGATTTTTAATAAAAGTTAAATGCATGCAAAATGGTAAATAGAAATGCTAGCGTGAATCAACAACCAATCATGTACATACACATATTTTTTGAGAATTTTTAAAGCACATGAATGATTTTAAATAAAAATCAATGCAAAAATAAAAATAAATCAAGTTGACAAGGATATTTTTGCAAATAAAATAAATTGCATGGATTCACATGCAATTTAACCAAAAGTAATGAACTACAATTTGACTTTTTCAATATTAAATAATAATTACAAAAATTAATGTGCTTCTTTGCAAAATATTTACTCACGTGAGGGTCCACGTAAGGTGACCTAGCACTGGACTTAAGTGTAATATTTAAAATATAGTAGGAGGGTACATGAAAATATTCCAAGAACTTTTGTACTTAATTAAATATTTACAACACCTGATATGAAATACAAAAAGAGCGGACGGGGCCTTTGCAAATGTACTAGTAAAGTATGTTGGATCCGACCGTTGTGCTATTGCCACGTGTTTGATCTGACAATCGTCCTCAAACACCCCTTCGAAATGATTCAATGACCTAGATTAGATCTGGGTTGTTATTCTTGATTGGACGGCGCAGAAAGGGGTTGCAAGATCTTGCTAAGAACAAGTCATCGATGAGATTTGATTCATTGATTCTTCGTTCTCCTGCAGTGGATCGCTCCTCCGACAAGCCCAACACTGCGCTAGGACTCCTCAGCGTGCAGTGGCAAGCTCCAAGGATGATGAGGGGGCTCATGGTACTTGGACGAGGTCCCAACACCTGGAGCTACTCCAAGTGATTAGTAGGGCTCCAGATGCGCCTTTGGAGTTGCAGACCAGTACCAAAAACTCATGGGCATGAGGGCTATCTCCTCATCCAGGGAGTTGAGCAAAAAGATGCGTGGGGGTGGAATGGAGATGGAGCTCCAGCGATCATCCATAAACGGAGCTACGATTCCCAGATAGACAATGGATCTAGGTTGGATGAGGTATGTAATAGATGGTGAAGGTAGGAGGAGTGAGATGGTATGAAGAGAGGGGCGATTTGATGCTCGGATCACTACGATTTATCCCTGGAGCTCGAGCTCTAGGGAATCGAGGGTTCTGTAAATTAAAGCTAACTACTAGATTAAACCTTGAATTAAAGACAGAAATGAAAATTATAACCAAAGATATACCTACGAATGGAAGAAATGGCCTCAAGTTGAATGTAGGCCGACGAAGCTAAACCAGCCAGTGGTGCTCCGGCATTGAGATTGAATCACCTTCTCTCCAGCCTCTCCTCCTTGAAAATCACCTTTAGAAGCTTCATGTTGCCAAGCTCTAGACGAGGGGAACAGATTTGAGGGGCTAAAGATCAATGAAGAGGGTCAAATTGAGGAAGGAGGTGGCTGAGGGTTATTTATAAACATGGATCATCAGGTCCATTGCCCAGCTGTTATTGATCGATCAGGTCAATGCGCAAGGGTTCCAAGGATTAAGCGGGTATTAGGTTTGATCGACGATTGATTTGCTTGAAATATCAGATCGATTAGAGTGGTTAGCTACTCGGGAAAAAGGGAGAAGACGTGGGTCTTCTCACCTCTGACAGTGGTAGGTGGCATGGGTTGACGAGTTGATCCAGGTCAACAAAGCGAGCTCCCTGATTGGTCCACATGGACCACCCAGGAAAATCATAGCACCAAACCCCTTCTTAATTGGATTTATTTTTAAATATTTTCCTTAATTTTTCTCCTTTTTATTGAGTAATAAAAATCAAAGTAAATCCCAACATGTGACCAAGATGTAAAAAGTTTATCTTTAGCTTAGATTTGAACATGTTAACAAATTCCAAGAAGGTCCCCACTAAAATCATGCCTTGTAACTTAGAATAGAGACAATTATTCCTTTTTTAGCCAAAAAAAAGGAAATAATAAACATGCAACATAGCACACAAGCACACGTGATATAAGCAAACATAAACTTGAATTAACTTGAAACAAATACTATTTACTCCCCATTTGTCATAAACAAGAAAGAACAAAGGAGGAAACAAGAAGCAGAAGTAGGTACCAAGGTTTTAGCGAACACAATGCAAAATCAAAGAGAAATGTACGTGTCTCGGGAAAAAAACGAAAGACCTAAATGCTAATTTAAATATAAGTTGCGAGAAAATAATTATCTATAATATTAATATACGTGAGTCCCTTTATCTGGTTGGGGTGCAACTTTGGGTTGGTACTATCATATATAAGGATGATTGAATTAAATCAAAAAGTGGAATAATACAAAACAAGCAAAGTCCATTTCTATGTGCGCACGGTTGACTGCCAGCAAAACCACCTAACCATGAATGCGATGTATAGCACATCACGTCACAAAGCCATTTTCCAGGACAGGACTCGATTGCTGATTAACAACGACGTGTACTGGTGAACCAAATCTTTTTACTGTATTGTTGAGTCAGATTGCTGTTGGCATCCGCCTAATCCGAAATTGCTTACATGCTTCTCCACGGACCAATATGGAAAACAAATCCAGTACAGGTCCTTCATGCTATATTTTTATTTATCAAAAATGTAGGGCCTCCGTACATTTAAGAGTTGCTAGAGGGGCATTCTAATAAAAAATCGTCAGAGATATTTGGAGAGGAAAGAAAGGACCTTCCTACTGTTCGCGACTGCTTCCCTTCCGCCTCCTCTACCGATACCACACGGGAATTAATACTAGCGCTCCAATCTCGTCAGAAACAGCTCTCTCTCTCCCCATTGTCAAAACAGTGGTGGATCCACGTATGTATATTTACATACCCACACGTACTCGCACATCCAAGAACAACAATCACAGAAGAAGATGAAGTTCTTTCGACAGCTCGAGATACAGATGATACCGGAGTGGAAGGATGCCTTCCTCAGCTACGGCCACCTCAAGAAGATCATCAAAAAGATCAAATCCTTGCGTCCTGCTGGCCCCGATACCCCTTTCACCTCTGCAGGCTTCTCCGTCGTCCACCCCATCCGCTCAGTTGCTTTACCGCTCTCCCGCCGTCGCTCCGTCCTCCAGGTTCCCCTCCTCACAATTCGAATTTCCAATATATTGCTTAATTTCAGATATATAATTCTAAATAAAGGGCAGATACGTGTATAGGAAAATAAAAATGTCGACTGAAACAAAACCTAACAAAAAAAGATAAGAAATGTAGAATTGTGATATAGTATTGTTATAGAATAATTAAAAAGTATAGTTTTTTTTCTTTCCCTGGGTGTGATGTAGTTGAAGAAGACGGCGAAGCAGTACGAGCTGGATCAAGTGCAATCGAGAGAGGACGAGGTGAAGGTGTTCTTTGCGAGGTTGGACGAAGAGCTCCAAAAGGTCGATGGCTTCTATGAAGAGAAGGAGATGGAGTTTATCGAGCGAGCAGACGTCCTCGCTAAGCAGCTCCAGATCCTTCTCGACTTCAAGCGCATCCTACACGAGCATCGTCTCCTCGTCAACAACTCGGACTCCGTCTCCAACTGCGTCAGCCGATCCCTTTCCCACCTTAGTTCCCCCACCCGATTCTCCGGTAAATATCCTCTACCAATTTGGATTTCGTGAAAGGCTTCCTCATGTTTTCTAATTATGTTAGTGATTACAATAGAAAGGGGAGAGGAGACGGAGCGAGGTAGCTTGCCGGAGATGTCGTCACCCATGGGCAAGATGATGGAGGTGCTGGAGAAGAACGGGGTGAGCTTCAGAGGGTCGACGGCGATGGAGAAGAGAGCGGTAAGTCCTAGGACACCGACCATGCGCATCGACATCCCAAACACGACACCAACAAGGATGTTATTGGAGGCGACCTCGGTGCTATGGGAGGACATGGTGAAGAACCGCGGGACGTCTACGAGGAAGATCCAGAGTGCGGAGAAGATGATACGCAAAGCCTACGTTGAGCTCTACAGAGGTCTTGGCCTCCTCAAGACCTTCAGGTGTGTGACCTTTTGCGGCTTTCCGCTTCTGATCAATTGCAATTGGATGTCTTCTAAACATCAACGTTTGCAGTGGGACAATCACAGCAGAAGATCCTCTTCAACTGCTCAATATTTGCAGAGTTCTTTTATACGTACGACGATTGTTTAACTCGATTTTCTCTTGCTTTTCCCGTTGCAGCTCCTTAAACATGACGGCTTTCAGGAAGATCTTGAAGAAGCTCGATAAGGTAATCATCTTCGACTTTGAAACACAGTCAAATTTAAGGAATAGATAGCATAGATAGATTGTGGTGCAATTGTAATTGATCTGTGTATCTGTGAAATTAATGAAGGTGGCGGACTGTGAGGAATCCGAGAAGTATTTGCAAAAGGTGGAGATGTCGCTATTCATCAGCTCCGATAAGGTCAGCGTTATTCACATCTATGAACATATCCATTGTTGGAATAATACATGTGAATTATATTATTATAATTATGGTTATCTTTGACTGACCAAGACAAGAAAGGATGACGGCAGCATGTCCGATTACCTGGTACCATCCGTACGGATGTTATCTAAAGTTTAGAATATTTTTTAATAGACTTTATACTAGTCGTTGAATTATTGAATATCCACATCATTCGCATCATTTCCTTAATTGACGAAGTTGCGAATGTGGCAAATCACCGCACAGAAACTTCAAAAGTCTTTCTTTCATCTTATCTGCCATTTCCAGCACCAGCCTTGTGTATGTGCTCGACTTCTTATATCCCTTTATTAATCATATTCATTTAATCTGATATTAAATCTTTACTATATAAAATATAATAAAATGTAGCAATGCTAACGATTTTTTGGAAATCCATCACCAAATCATTTGTTGTTAAATATACAATGACAATATTATTTATCATGTTTTTTTATAATTGACATTAACAACAAATGTCATATCTGTAGCTATATTATTAAGAGGACATTTATACGTTGCTATTTAAAAAAAAACTTAATTATCCATTGCTAGATTTTAAACTAAATGTTAAGCAATACATGCTAAAATTTTGAAAAAAATGACGAATTTAAACATCTTTATATGGACAATCACTATTGATATAAATGACGGATACGGCATTCGTCATTATATTCAAGTATAAGAAATCATTTCGACAAATAATATCATCGTTATATGTTTAACGATGGGCGATCTAGTGACATATTTTGAAAAAAGTGATGTTATAACTTGATTTTATTACAGTGATTTATCTGTTACTATTTTTGAAGTAAAGATATCTCAAAACGTTCTTATATTTTTATTACGGACCCGTTTACCTCATAGAAAATATACCGATTCTTTATAATCTAAATAATGAACACGACGTCCTACGTGCCGTTTTTGTGATTACTTCTACTTGAATAAAAAAATAATATATATCAACACATTATGGTCTTATAGATAATGGTGTTGGGTTCTGAAATATTTACAGGTGATCAAACTAAGCGACGAAGTGGAAAGCATATTCACCAATCACTTGACCAACAATAATAGGAAGAAGGCCATGGAGTTTCTTAGACCACAACAACCCAAAGAATCGCACATCATCTCCTTCTTTGCAGGTATGCCACTGGACACCCTGATGTACGTATACGGATAGATTGCTTTGGTAGATCTGAATAAAGTTTATGGAAATCAATGGAGAATAACGCTTGTACATATGAATTTTGACCACAGGTCTTTTCACAGGTAGCTTCGTGACGATGTTCAGTATATATGCAATATTGGCTCACGTCTCGGGCGTCTTCTCCTTCGAAATTGGCGACGACAGCGCTTACATGGAAACCGTATACCCTATATTCAGGTACCAATTTCCCACTGCGTGTACAGTATTTATGCGTAATTCTGTATTTATTTTTTTTTTGGTGCAGTATGTTTGCTCTACTCAGCCTTCACATATTCCTGTATGGTTGCAACCTCTATGCGTGGAAAAGGACCAGGATCAACCACAACTTCATATTTGAATTCCATCCGAACACAGCGCTCACGCACAGGGATGCCTTCCTCATCTCTGCCAGCATCATGACTATGGTGGTCGGCGCGATGGTCGTCCACCTCCTCCTCGTGTCAGCCGGAGTAGTCTCTCATCGCCATGTCGACGCCATCCCCGGGATCCTTCTCATCGTAATACACCATATATTATCAAAAATTCCGGCATGATATGAATCATATATGCTTGTTAACATTGATAAAATTGTTAAATTATGCCATTTCAGCTGTTTTTGGTGCTCCTCTTGTGCCCTCTCAACATATTCTACCGCTCTACAAGATACTGCTTCCTGCGAGTCATCCGCAATATCGTCTTGTCACCACTTTACAGGGTAAATTGATTACATCTTATTGCGTCATGTTAGTACATGTCGGTGATATGATGATAATTAATGACATGTTTCTGTTTTTTTTTTTGTACAGGTGTATATGGTGGACTTCTTTCTGGCAGATCAGCTGACGAGCCAGGTGACTCGATGCTACCCAAGTTTGACCGTTTTAATTCCCATTTCGATTTCATAATTAGAAATATTTTTTTTTTGAGTCAAAAAAGGGGGAAACACGCATTGGTGCCCACCCCAATATATTAATAAAAGAGGATTAAAACAACCAGGACTCGAGGAGAGTCCGAGCAAGGTGGATTACATTTTCAACATAGAACCTCTCAGCACGAAAAAATACACCATTTCTAGTAACCCATAAAGCCCATAAGTTCGCAATTGGCATTAATCTCACGTCAGTTGAACGAAATCTGGAGTTGAAGAGAGATTCCCAGAAGGACGTCATGCTGCTAAGATCAACCCAGGGTATATCTAACCTCTGCCACAAATCCTTCGTCTTATCACAATCCAGGAATAGGTGCTCAGCGGATTCCAAATTTGAGCTGCAAAGAACACATGAGTTATCATCAGAATGGAAGATGCGGGCATGTCTCTCCTTGGTGAGTAATCTACCATGTCTCAGGAGCCATAGGAACACTCGGATACGTGCTGGAAGTCTCCACTCCCAAATCATCCTACAATCCCTAGCAAGGCCCTCTTCAAGCAGTTGTGTTCCCTTGATCAGCACAGTGTAGGCCTTCTTGACAGAGAAATCACCATCTCTCCAAGCCCAATGATCCAAACCAATAGTGGGGCCCTCAGACCTAGATAGAGACTCCATCAAGTCACGATGCTCCTGCATACGTCGTTCAGAGAGTGCACCTGCAAAATTAAGCCTCCAACATCCGTTATCCCAAAGATCTGCGACACGAGCACTTTTGTCCTCAGCTATAGCATACAAACGTGGGAAGCAAGAGGCTAGAGGTTCGTTGTTCATCCAGCCATCTTTCCAAAAGGAGAACGTGTTTCCATCACCTAATCTCGGACAAAGGAGTTGGGGAAGATCTGGGACAATTGCACGAATACCCTTCCACAGTGACGTCTCAAAACGAATGTTACGTATAGCATTAATAGAGCAGACCTCGACCCTGTATATGCGGCGTATGAGTCTTGTACATAAGTCCTCCTTGTCGCCCCAGATTCTCACAACCCATTTCAACAATAATGCACGGTTTACCAGCTCCAGCCTCGGCACACCAAGTCCCCCAGCCTCCTTCGGTAAAGTGGCCGTCTCCCAATCCACAAGATGCAAGGCACGTCCATCCCCACCCGTCTTGCCCCAAAAAAACCGTCGCATGGTCTTCTCAAGCCGATTACAAATTCCTACCGGAAGAAGCCTAGTAGATAAGAAGAAAATTGGGATTGCTGCCAGGACCGCCTTCACCAGAATCAAGCGCCCACCACGAGAGAGCAAAGAACCCTTCCATCCAGCCAGCTTTCTCTCCAGTTTCTCTACCACCGGTAGCCAGTCAGAAAGATGTAGACGACCACAACCCAAAGGGAGGCCCAAATATTTAATCGGTCTCGTATTACAAGGACATCTTAACTCTTCAGAACAAGCATCCTTTTCTTCCTCAGAAAGACCAAAAGGGATCATGCTAGATTTTTCTCTATTGATCTTAAGACCAGAAAGTTCACCAAATATATCCAAAACCAACGACATATTCCTTACCTCAGCATGCCCCCCTCTTCAATAATTAGAAATATTTAACGAGATTTTAATCAATATGCTCTAATATATGTAGATTCCCCTGCTGAGGCACATGGAATTCACATCATGCTTCTTCATCGCTGGTGGATTTAAGAAACCCTCGTATGCGACCTGCAACAAAAGCAGGGAATTCAAGATTCTTGCTTATATGATCTCGCTTCTCCCATATTTCTGGCGGGCTATGCAGGTATAACAAATATTCTCATGGAACTAGTGGATTGAGCATTTGATGTAGCTTGTAACAAAGTAGGTAATATATTAAGTCTGGAATGATAAGTATGCTGACTCAAACAAACTGCTCACGAATTCTCTCTAGTGCTTGAGAAGATTCATGGAGGAGGGTCGTGATCTGAACCACATAGCGAACACGGGCAAGTACATCTCTGCCCTCGTCGCCGCGAGCGTGCGGATGAAGCACGCGGTCAGTCCGACGCGGACGTGGATGGGCATGGTCATCCTCACCTCCACCATCGCCACCATGTACCAGCTATATTGGGACTTTGTGAAGGACTGGGGCTTCTTCTGCAAGGGCTCGAGGAATCGTTGGCTCAGAGACGATCTTGTCCTCAAGAACAAGAGCACCTACTATTTTTCCATCGTATGCTCCCCCAGTCTATAATAAAAAATGTTTACATAATAATTATCCTTGTGTGTCCCAAATTTAAAAATATAATCTTTGTGTTCAGGTTCTAAACTTGGTGCTTAGGCTGGCGTGGATCCAGACCGTAATTGGCTTTAATCTCAGCAAGGTTGAAAATCGAATAGTCAATTTCTTCATGGCATCTCTCGAGGTCACCCGACGTGGTCACTGGAATTACTACAGGTAAGTAACTAAGTAATCTGATATGGGCACATAAATCTCTCGGAAATTGGATTGATTAATCAATAATCATTTTGCTCATACAGGTTGGAGAACGAACACCTGAATAACGTCGGAAAATTCCGCGCGGTGAAGGCGGTGCCTCTGCCATTTCCGGATATCGATTCTGACTGACATCGATGTGGGATCAACCGACATTATAGTGATGATGGCTGGTTTGGTGCACCCACCAATTCTAGGAAGGATTGATTTATTGAAGATTTATTTCATATTAATTTTCTAACATGTATTAATTGTTTGTGAATATTGGGCATTCTTCTAAGGTTGACTTGATGAAAATTGGTGGCGATTGACGTGAGGTATAGAGAGTGTACGTAAGGGAAAACTTTCCTAACGTGGTCGCCCAGGTCCATGCACTTGGCGAGATTTTTCCCACAGAGGGCATAGACCTGTTCGGAATGCCCGATCAGGGTATATCAGTAAAGAATTTCTCTGTCAGGGCACGAATCGGTAAACGGTTTGCCGATTGGCAAACCGTTCGTCGATTAGCGACATAAATTTTATATTACCGTATGGAATTATATAACATTACACGTTTATCGAAATATTATTATATATTAATTTTAAATATATAAAATTCTCACGTGAGTTTGGTTTGAATTTTATATTATTAAATCTTAAGCGGTGGTTTGATATATTATTTTTTAATATAAAGTTTACCGGTACACGTTTATCGAAATATTATTATATATTAATTTTAAATATATAAAATTCTTGTGTTTGAATTTTATATTATTAAATTTTAGCGGTCAGGATATGTTCACATCGAGTAAATTTTATATTATTTAAAATAATGTACAAAAGTATGGTTTGGCACCGCAAGAATTTTATATATTTAAAATTAATATATAATAATATTTCGATAAACGTGTAATGTTATATAATATCATACGGTAATATAAAATTTATGTGTAAAATTCGCTGATCGGCGAATGGTTTGCCGATCGGCAAACCGTTTGCCGATTCGTGCCCTGACAGAGAAATTCTTCGCTGACATGCCCTAATCGGGCATTCTAGACAGGGCTATGCCCTGTCTGGGAAAAATCTCGCACTTGCAGGGGAATGTGTTTCCCAGCCGGAGGGTTCTTTCAAAGCGGGAAATACTTTTGCATATAAGTCCCTACGGACCATTTTGCGACAAAAACTTGAGTTTTATTTGCATATAAGCCTGTGAAAACGTAAGTTTCCTTGGAGAGTCGGTTCAAGAAATAGACGAGCCCGTCGATAGTGATAATAATGTGCTAGGAGCGGATGGATGTTGGAGATGATGCTGGACCGGAGAGTGGAAGGAGAAGATGAAGAGGAAGAGAAAGAGGTGAGAGCGGAAAAAAGGAGATAGGGAAGCTTAAATTTTCCATTGGATTGTGTTGTGATTAACTCAATAAGTTGACTCAATTCAATTGATGCCATGAAGTGTAGTGTTAAACATAGCGAAGTTAGAGTCATAGGATAATTACGATGAATACATGGACAACGGGTTAATAAGCAAAGTTTATGGGGTTAGTCACATAAAAGTCCCCTATGATCACTAGAAAAAGAATCATAAATTTATTACTTTTCAATTATATAACAATAAGAAAATATAGTACTAATGTTTACAATTTGTTGATTACATATCAGCAGTATTTTTCATTTAATTGCATGCTTAATTATAACTTTCATTTATCTTATTATTATTATATTTTATGTTTTCCATTAATTTATATTACAAATTTGTCATTAATTATTTATCGGTATCACTTCAACATATTCCTATAGTAGAAACGAGTCATGGATAGCAATATTTTATCTACAAATTATTTCTTTTGCAGAGAGTCGGCACAAAATAAGAGGTAAGTTAAGTACAGACTTATTTAGACAAGTAGTAACAAATACATTGTTATTACGGTTACCCTCATTTTTTGCAATGAACTTTATGTGATTGTTAATTAAATTTGTGCAAATCAAAGTTTCTATTGCGACAATTACAGTAACTTATGAAACAAATCGTCGCTACAACATTTTTTTCAAAATATTTGCTAATTTCATATTTAGTCTTATTATGATTTTGTTATTTATTGATTAATAATTTTACGTTAGATGAAAGTACTCAGGTACCATGTATTTTGAGCTAATTCTAGATATCTTCAAGTCATTTAAAAAAATGTTTTCATTGCAATAATGTTTGTAGATGGAGATTCCATTGTCGAAAGTTATACATTCAGTAGCCATAAGAAGTTTACTTTGTAGTGTATTCAATTTTTTTAATATTTATAACATGTTTATTAGTTACAGATAATAAATTTATAATTACGAAGTTATATCTTTCCTCTATTGTGCTATTACTTTTTTTTACATATTCGCTGATTTATATAATAAGTTTGTTACTGATTTTACATCAATTATAAACATTCATATGCACCATACCATCTTATTTTACTAATATAGCGCAATTTCTTACATTTAAGAACACGTGTAGCACGATTTTTAAAATTTTACATATGTTCTTCTGCATGAATACATTCAGTAATCTCTTTTAAAGTACAATAGCCAAATGTAAAAAACAAACTGGAAATGTTCCATGAAAGGTACATGGTCTCCAACTCATGATCGATCAGGTTCCTTTGGACTGATTGATCATTGCCACCCTTCTTCAAGAGATGGGTTTGGGAGTTTTAAAAGAGTACAAACGTTCTAAACCATGATTTTTTCCATGAAAAAAATGGTTGGCCCGATTTAAGAGGACAGTTTTGGTATCTGAGAAAGATTAGGATTTCCATAAGAATGGATATTTCTAAAAAGAAGGGCTACGCTCAAGATGCTGCGACGGAGTGCTCCATCTAATTATTCTATTAAGTCAATAACGCGATACCAAATGAAAGTAAATTTCAAAAAAAAATAATATTCAAATCTGATCGATAACCTTAACTGGAACGATCAATCACTAAACTATTTGTTAATTTTCAAGTGTTGATTCAATTAATGTCATTTAGAAAAATATTTTAATATAGAAATTGAGTATAAAATTTAGGTTATGCCCTTTGAATGTGCCTAATTCCAATCCTTCTCTTATCTTCAACTTAGTGAAAACTACGCTAATTATCCATTTGTAGGATTGGATTCAACTTTAATCTTGAAATTGATAATAGTTTAACGAAGAAAGCGCACATTAATGTGCTTTGTTCTATAACGATTAACCGAATTTTTAATCGTATTAACCGTTCTTATCGTAGCACACATAATTTGAGTTTGACCGAGAGTCAAACCAAACTCGAGAACTTTGCTTCATCAATTAAGTTGTGGATACACTACAAGCAGAGTATCCATAGGGGACGGTCAACAAATATTCCCTTTCTTACGAAATCCATCCCTTCTGACTAGACGAGACGGTCTTAGTATGTCCCCTATGACACCATTTGGTCACAAGGGACGTAAAAAATGAACGTCCCCTTCCTAGAATCAGTGGGGACGGTTACAACTGTCCCTTCTGGTGTGTACAACAGGGACGGTTTAAACCGTCCCCAAGAACGAACGCAAATGGGATGATCGCAATCATCCTCGCCAATTCTTCGATGAGACTGTCTAAACTGTCTGTCCAATTATCGGAGGGGACAATGGCGACCGTCCCCTCTGCTAAATCTACTTTTTGGGACGGGCTTAAAATCATAGGAGAGATGGTTTAAACTGTCCCCTCACGTCCTTGACGCCCAAAACTAGTAGTAGTGAGCTGCATAGGCTCAGAGGAGATGGCTTAAACTGTCCCTCCTAATAATCGGATGGGACGATCGCGACCGTCCCCTCTGCTAAAACTACCATTGGGGATGCTCACAGACTAACATAGGGAATGGTTTAGACCGTCTCTTTTAGTCGTCAAGACCCATAATGAGAGCCACTGAGCTGTTGGGTCACAGAGGGGATGATCTAGAAGTCCCTTCCAATTATCGGAGGGGACGGTCGTGACCATCCTCTCTAATAAACCAACCTTTTGGGATGGGCACAGAATCGCAGGAGGGATGGTTAAACCGTCCCCTCCCGTCCTTGACGCCACTAGAAACTGTTGGAACGATAAATGGGGACGGTTAAAGCACCACCGTCCCCTCTGTGATCAAAGGAGACGGTTGCGCCACAAACATCCCGTATGAAAAGCATAGGGGACGTTCTAAATTGACCGTCCCTTCTGAGTGCATATTTAGGGACAGTTGTCAAACCGTCCCTTCCATTTATAACTTCTGGTTGAAATTTTTCTACACGAGGACCTTTGGGGACGGTTATAACCGTCCCATCTAATTTACTGTTGGTGTCGCAAAATATAACTCAGAGGAGATGGTTTTAACCGTCCCATATATAAACGTAGAAGGGACGGTCGTGTTGACCGTCCCCTATGTTTAAACTAGGAGAGACCAAAGGGGACGGTCATTAAAACTGTCCCCCTTGTTTAAGTTGCTTATTGTATGTTTTTGTGAGTGAAAGCACCTATAGGGGATGGTTTTGACCGTCCCCTCTATCCCAGACCAAAGGGGACGATCGTTAAAACCGTCCCCTTTGTCCTAATTGCTCACTGTATGCATTTGTGGGTGATAGCACCTATAGGGGACGGTTTTGACCGTCCTCTCTATGATTCTGGTATCGTCCCATTACCTCAGCATCGAGGATGAGCAAAGGAGACGGTAATTATGACCGTCCCCTTTGGTACCATCATGACCGTCCCCTCTCTATTGGAGAAGATATTTTGACATAATAGACACCATCAAGGACGGTCAAAACGACCGTCCCCGATGGTGTCTTCTAGAAAACTGGCTCCAACCGATCATTTTCCCTAGTTTGCTCCATTCTTCATTCTCCTCCTCTCCTCTCTATCGTCGATATGGGTGGTGCATCACTGATGAGATGTCGTGGTGCTCCTTCATCGTGGTGCTCATGTCTCGCTCCATGTTTCCTCATCGCTATCGTGGTTCTCTCTTCTCTATCGTGGTACCCTTCTCCACCGTATTTCCTACCCCACCTTCGATTGTGCTTGTCATCTCGTTCGACCTAGTTTGGTATGTTTTTATATATTGTTGATGTAAAATACAAACATGGTAGTATAATATCACCGATATGCAATAGTTACAAGATGATTTTTAATCATTGTTGTCACTAACTGTTAACCTATCCTTGCTTGAAGCCATCCGTGATCTTCACTGGAGGAGATGTGCATATGACAAGAGGTGATTTTGGCCAAATATAGAGAAGAAGAGCGACATCATCGACCATGGAAAGCGTTGTATGTTTACAATAAACATAGGTATGCATTGTCTAAAAATTGATATCCATGTATATTTCTCTCATGCAACTATGAATATTTGTTATAGCTACCTCTACTAAGAAGGTGTATTTCTTATTTCATTGGATTTCCTTTTTCTTAAAGTTTATATAAATTCATATGTACTTGTCATGTTTTACAATAGTTTCAAAACACAAGAAATGCAAAGGAAGCAACATTATTGATGGAAGCTATTGAGAGGATATAAGGAGACTAGAATGTGGATATTATAAGATGATGAAAAAGTAATTAAGCCTATTTTGAATTATATAAATTTACTTCAATTTTTTTGAAGAATGGATGTAGTTATTGATCACACTTTTTTTACAATGTAAGATCATCTTATGATTGCAACAAATGTGAGTGGATAACACTTGGTAATTCACATATTTTTGTATAGATCTTTATATGCGTCTTAAGTGCTATATTGTCAACTCTTGGAAGCGACTCATGAAAAGATCAAAAAAGAGCTACAACGGAATGCTGTGATATTCTATCCGAGAGAAATGTGATATAAGAACATCGTTCATAACACTATGGTTATTTATATGTACATGTCTGGGTATTGGTCGGAAATGAGTTTTAATTGTTTGTCGGATTTATTTAGGTCTTAGAGAAAGATAAAAATCGAACATCATAACTTGTGTTAAGAAAGAGATATAGTGTTGGTAGAACACAATATTTAGTGTGGGTTGACCGTATGCCCTAGATATTAAATTTTTGATCAATCTAATGCTTGTAGCTCATTTATCTGAAAAGGTATAACATGATATTCCTAGTAGTAGCTCCATATTTTTTTGTAAAAATGACATCATAGGGGACGGTTGTGACCGTCCTCTTTGGTTTGAACAAAGGGGACGGTCGCAATCGTCCCCTCTAATGGTCACCAAAGGCGATGCTCAGGACCGTCCCCTTTGATATGAACAAATGGGACGGTCATGACCGTCCCCTTTGGTTGAAAATAGGGGACGTTCACAGAAACCGTCCCCTCTGATCAAATGGGACACTACCAAAGGGGACGGATCGCTTGTTCTACTCCTTCTTGTAATGCGCTCAAAACTAGTAGCAACGAGATGCAAAGGTTCAGAGGGGACGACCTAAACCGTCCCTTTCAATAATCGGATGGGATGGTCACGATCGTCCCCTCCACTAAACCTTCTTTAGGGATGCCCAAAGAATCACAGAGGGAATTTAGACCGTCCCTTTTAGCTCTCGAGGCTCAAAATAAGAGCCATCGAGCTACTGGGTCATAGAGGAGACGATCTAGACCGTCCCTTCAAAGTATCGACAGGGACGGTCATGACCGTCCCCTCCGCTAATACCCACATTTGGGGGCATGCACAGAATCGCAGGAGGGATGGTTTAAACCATCCCATCTAGCCCTCAAGGCCCAAAAGAAGGAGCAGTGAGATGCATAGGGGCAGAAAGAACAGTTGTGACCATCGCCTCTGCTCTTTGAAAGGAAACAAAATAATTATTTGATTGGTTTTAATCTCCTGCTCATCCTAAAGTAATCTACCCTGATTCCTCCTCATCATCACTGAGTTATGACGGGTTTACTAGTCGCTCGGCCTGACTTTGAAGACGGTTAATGTATGCCATAGCGTTCGTCATGCCAACACACATCTTAGTCATCTCCTCATCCTGCGCGGACATCTTTGCCTTGACGTTGCGCAACTCCCTTTCCATCTCCCTCCCTCTGGCTCCCTTGCGATGAGGATCAAGATCCACTAGCACCATTGACGAGCCGCAAAATCGGCCCTTTAATAGAGTGCTTTTAGCACATGGAATCATCATCGTAGTCGGGCCGGTTTCGGGTCGTCAAAGCGATCACCTCATTTAGATATATGCCATGATGAATCGAAATGAGGTGATCGTTATATTATTTTTTATTTTTACTTGGCAAGAAACCAAGGTCGAACTCAGGGACACGAGCCTCTCTCGTATTATTCGGATTTAAGTTTGTTTAACTATGTGTAGAGTTGAAGCATATAGGTCAAAATATGCAAAGACACAACACATGACAATGCAATTAAAATAAATATGCATTTTTTTATCAATTTTAATTATGCAAATAAATGCCATAAAATACAATGCGATGCAATAGAAATATGCCCTAAGTTAAAAAGAATGAGCCAACTAAACCAAAGTTGATTTCAGATTTAAATGAAGCAACCACTCATTAAACATAAAGTGCAAGGTTAATCAGAGAGGCATAAAAAAAACACTAGAGTTAATTAAAAATACATTGAGATCACAGTGTCAATATCAAGAAAACAAATATGCCATTAAAAAGTACGTCAAACAAGCATTAAAATGAAACTGAAATCAACCTAATCGGAGCTACGAGGCTCAAGATATGCAACAAAGAAGCTAAGGGCATAACTGAAATAAAACATGAAAGGATACCTACAAACAGGTCCCTGGGAGGGACGAAAATGTAATAAAAATAAAGACGAGTCCTTCCCTGTAAATTGTCCACAAGAACAGGGGCATTTTTGCAAATGTTGAAAGTCGCGAGGGAATAAGTGCAAAATGCCCAATGTACACGTGGACTGCACATGCTTCTGGACTTGTTTGCTAATGTGGAGAAGTAGGTGGGCTCCTCTGCAAATTACCCAGAGACGCACGTGCCAGGCACGTGCGGCCCAGGCTCGGATGGAGGCTCGGTCAAGGCAGAGGTTCGAAGACGCTTCGGGTAGGCTCGGCTGAGGATCGGATCCGCTGCAGGCTCGGGGAAGGTTCGGACGTCCCAAGCCTGGAGGCTCGGGGTTGAGACTCGGTGAAGCTCTGGGGAGGACACGTGGCGGAGATTGCACCGTCCGATCTTCAGAGATCCGACGGCATCTGAACGTTGCTCTTTGTGGGCGACGTGGCTGAATTGTAGCCGTTGGATGAACTCCAGGGAGGAGCATCCAACGGCTACTGCTCCTCTTCCTCCATCTGTAGCAGGCGGCGAGAGCTTAACTCCGGCGACGGAGCTCCAGCTCCGCCGCTCCTTCCTGGGCCCGGTGGAGCTCGCCCGAGGCTCCTGGAGAATTGTCGACGAAGCTTGGAGCTCGGGCGAGGTGATGGTCCCTCTGGTGAAGTCCATCGGATCGTTGGAGTCGAGAACGACCAAGGAGAAGTGCCCTCCGGCGACGCTCCGATCATTGAGAAGAAGACCTGCAGGGTTAGTACTATAGCCGAAGCGCATGAAGTGGTTGCGTGAGTGAATGAAATGGGAGCTCGTCGGGGTGTGAAGAACATGGGAGCTCGAAGCTCCTCCGCCGCGAGGGCGGAGGAGGTGGGTCGGAGGTGACATGGTATGGAGGGAGAAGAAGACGGCTAGCGGTGGTTGTCGCGTGAATGGGGGATGTGCGGCGAGACTAAATGGATGGTCATCGGAATGAGGGAATGGCCGGATAGGCCTAGAAAATTAAAAGAAATTAACGAAAATACAGAGGAAGAAGAAGGAGGAGCTTACCTGATCGGAGGCGGAGCGGAGCTTGGGAGCGAGCTCAAGGCTGAGCTCTGGTCGTCGCTGGACGTCGGCAGCTACTCGACGCAGCTCAGGCGGTCGTCTGGAGGCGCCGCGACATCGCCATGGCCGGCGATCGATCTCACCGGGGGCACAGTCGTCATCGCTCAATCCAGCCACCTCCCCCTGTCACCGGGAGGTGGCGGAGGGCTGGGCCGAGCCCCACGTAAAGGTGGATACCGGTGGAAGTGGGAGGTGGCCGTGTATTTAAAAGGTCGACTCGGCGGAGGTGATAGTGGCCGACGTGGTTTCGAGGGGGAAATGGGGAGCGTGGAGAGAGGTAGGTAGTTAATGGAGGTATGCGCGAGGGAGACGGATGATGGGGGAAGAACGTGGGACAGTTGGCGAAGGAAGAGGTCCACGGGAGTGGCTGTGAAAATGGGAAGGGGGCGAGGTCTGTGCAAGTGGAGATCGTGGGAGGCCGGAGATTGACGATGATGCGGGGGCCGTTGGATCTGGAGATCCAACGGTGGAGGGCTAAGCGCGAGATGACGGGCAGGATCAGATCTGGGCGATGTGATCGACGGGATCGGGTGCTGCCACGTGGCGTTATGAGGTCGCGGCGCTAACGGAGGGTGATGATAAAAAGTGGGGAGTAATCGAACGGCAGATTAAAGAAGCGAGAGCAACGGTCAAGATGGAGGATCTGTAATGCGATCAGAGGGCAATGGTGATGACACGTGGCACGCTCTGGTGAGAGCGCTCACGTGCGGTTTAGATTAGGTGCGGGTCTTGATCGAGCGGTTAGGAATGGAAGCGGGTCGTGGAGAGAGCCTGGCCGTTGGATCTGGTGGAGATCCAACGGTCTAGGAAGAGGGCGGAAAAGACAAGAGAGCCGGGCCACGTGGCGCTCCTAGATTGGGCCACGTGGCCCAATCAGATTATTCCAAAGGTTTTTCTTATTTTTGAGGGCCCTATTGGCCGAATTTGAGAAAACTCAAAACATGAAAGTTGTATATCTTGACGAGATCTACAAGTTTCATGTTGACCAAAACTCGAAAAGATATCAAACAAGGGTCCGAAATAATTTTGAGGGTATTTTTTGAGTCTAAAAATACCACTGATTTTTGTTTTGCCATTTTTTTGTGGTTTTTAATTTATTAAGGACTCTGTTAATTATTAGACATTAACAGGGAATTATTGACAAACTTTTAAGCAAGGGGGTTAATTATGGGAAATAAAGATGATGAAACTGAGGTTCATCACCCCCCTATACTTAAACTATGCTCGTCCTCGAGCATCAAAAAGAATGACTAAGTTGGATTAACCCCCTTGTGCATGTGAATACAGGATCCAATCTGATCAAGTCGACTCGGCTTCAGAGATCCAAAATTTTAGAGTTCAACCCAGCCTTAATCAAGAGGCTTCCAATTCCTCTATTTCTCTAGACTCTCTCTGATGTACATATAAACTAAAGGATATGAGTTTAGTGTTGACTGCAATTCTGAGAGTAGAGTCAATTTGTCACCCAAAATCTTGGTCCGAGAAAATCTCCTAAGGACCTAATCCTCAGCACTAGGGAATAAATCAAATCTTGCATTCAGTCCACCGTCTCTTTAGTAGTCAGACTTAGAAAATGTAGATGGCAGGCCAGAAATGGAGGGCATGGGATTGTGTCAATTCTTCTCTCCCTCTCATTGGAACAAGGATTCTCTCTAGTGCCTTTTACGCAACACATTTTTTTTGTGTTGATCAGTGCGTCCGTCAAGAGAAGTTGGAGCCGTCTGCACTTGTTTTCCTGGGAGTACACCGGGGTGTGTCTCTTTTGAGTACCTATCGTACCTTCGACACCCAGACTTGTAGCATTTACGATGCAGAGCCCTTTTTTGGTGCAAGCCCGACTCCTGATCCTAATAGCGGTGGTCCAAGTGGACACTTTGAAAAGTTTGGGAGCGCTCGCCTTTGGTGGAAGCTCTTTGATTTGTAACTTTGTGGAATGAGAGCTTTTCTTTGAATTTCATTTACTTGTATAATTTGTGGCAAGCTCCACTGCTTTTACCAAGAGTTGGCGCACACTGATCAACATTTTTTTATTTATTTTTCACACCCAGGCACTTAGGTTAATGTCAAGAGATTAGTATAAGAATCAAGTTCTCATACTGGCTAATATTGCTGACACTCAGGTTTCATGAAGCCTCCAAAGATTTTATCCCATCCTCGAGCATCATTAGATCAAATCCAAACTCGACTTCTTCATCCCAATCCCTCAGGTGAAAAATCAACTCATCTCATCGAGAACCGCAGTCGTGCATGTGATGTGCTGATCATATTCTTTATGTCTGAGACTAAGCATGGAATATAGCATGCAAATCTAGAAACCTAGGGGAATATGGATGATTAAGTCTAAGACCCTGATGGCTAAGGCTGGTTAACCTAAAAATCTCAAAGACTTCTAAAAGCTAAGTCTTCTTGACCAAATCAGATCCCGGGTGAAAGTGAAAATGTAGAGGACTAATCCAACTTTTTCATTAAAAAACAAGACACTTTTTTTTTGAACTTCAAGAGATATAACAACTGCCTAAACTCAATTAAGTAGCTACAATTCAGCCAGTATGGATGTAAGTACAGGCCGAAGCCCGTTGCTTGAGGACGGGGCCTTACGCGATGTCCTCTAAACCATCCAATCTGCTAAGGGCGAACCCTCACTGAACGCGGCTTTCTTAATTGGGCTTAGTAGTCACTAATAGCTCCTAAAGGTTTTAGGGGTTTTCTGATTTTTATGGATTTTAATAAGAGAGTTAAAACACAAGTTAGACTCAACTTCCCTTGAAAAGAGATGGCGATTTTTCAAAACCCAAGTCACACAAAATGAAAATTTTCAAAACATTTTCAAAAAATCATTTTCGAAAAATATTTCTATAAAATAATGTAACATAATATCGAAAAACCGCGAAATCCTTTGAGTTCTCTTAGTCCAATGATTTTTACCTTAGCCAAAAAGTTTTTAATTTTTCAAATTTTTCAGATTATAGCTAAAGTAAATATATGGTATATACGGTATACCCCCCTATACTTAAACTTTGCTATGTCCTCATAGCACTAAATGTTACAAGTACATAGGTCCACTTAAGTATAGAAGAACATACGGGAGCTAAGAGGGGCTCCCCCTATACTTAGGTTAGAAATAACCTAAGTATAAAGGCAAGAAAAGATGAGTAGAGAAATCACAGGGACTTGGGTCCCCCCTATACTTAGGCTGAGATTAGCCTAAGTATAAAGATGGAGATTGATGTTGGAAGAGACCCAAGGTGAACGAAGAAGAAGGATGAATATACAAGTGAGCGGCTGAATCTTCGGAGATGAAATGGAGTGTCTTTGGATTTGGAGTGTGTGTAGCAAACATGGCTCAATTCAAACAAGCAAACCCATAGTTTCACCAACTCACACATGAAACTAACCAAGGTTAGTTAATTATCTTGTCCATTTTATTGGTGATAAAACATTAAATATTTACGCGAAGAAAATGTGAATCAAGGCATATGCGCGGGTGTTGCTCTCCCAAAACCGAATTTTTACTCCATTTTTGGTTGACTTGCAATTAACAGTCCCAATTTTATTTTAAGTTTTCACTGAATTATGATTAGCACATCAATCAGAAAATCATCGTCTACCGCTCATTCCATTTTTCATTTATTCTAGGTGATCAATCTAGAAAAATGAAAGCCGAGAAAAACATGTATACGATGAAGAAAAACGCGATCTAGGCTAAGCGAGAAATCATGCAGTGATTTGACGATAAAAGCCGCGAAAAATCTGGACCGTTTTGAAAACCAAATCCAACATGTATGCAAGTCGAAAAAGCCGCACCTAATCATGCATCTATTAGCGGTGATTTATCTTCATTAATTTTAGCTAAGTGATACGAGATTAAGTGCGTCTATATTTCAAGTGTGTCCTACCTACGATCAAGCACAAGAAAATATGAAAATTGAGCTCGGAGAGCCGCGTGCCTAGTCCTAGGTCGACACTCAAGTGGGGACGATCCCCACACAACCACAATCGTTCGATTACAAACGCGAGTCTTCGATCGAAGACCGCTGTAAAAGACGAATTATTAAAATAAAATGCAACAAAAAAAATGCGACACATTTTTTTTTCTCTTCCTCCTTTGCTCCAAGCATGCTCCTGCGGCTCCTCGCAGCGAGGAACGCCCTGCTCCTCGCCTCCTTGATCCATCAAGGGCCCTGCCACAAAAGCAATCGTTAGAGATCAAATAAGAAAGAAAAAATTTTATATGCACAATATGGGATTAATTGACCTATAAAAAGGAACACTAAATTAAACACACAAAAAACCAAAAAATAAAAGAAACGAGCCGTGTCCCCGGCAACGGCGCCATTTGACGAGCCGCAAAATCGGCCCTTTAATAGAGTGCTTTTAGCACATGGAATCATCATCGTAGTCGGGCCGGTTTCGGGTCGTCAAAGCGATCACCTCATTTAGATATATGCCATGATGAATCGAAATGAGGTGATCGTTATATTATTTTTTATTTTTACTTGGCAAGAAACCAAGGTCGAACTCAGGGACACGAGCCTCTCTCGTATTATTCGGATTTAAGTTTGTTTAACTACGTGTAGAGTTGAAGCATATAGGTCAAAATATGCAAAGACACAACACATGACAATGCAATTAAAATAAATATGCATTTTTTTATCAATTTTAATTATGCAAATAAATGCCATAAAATACAATGCGATGCAATAGAAATATGCCCTAAGTTAAAAAGAATGAGCCAACTAAACCAAAGTTGATTTCAGATTTAAATGAAGCAACCACTCATTTGACATAAAGTGCAAGGTTAATCAGAGAGGCATAAAAAAAAACACTAGAGTTAATTAAAAATACATTGAGATCACAGTGTCAATATCAAGAAAACAAATATGCCATTAAAAAGTACGTCAAACAAGCATTAAAATGAAACTGAAATCAACCTAATCGGAGCTACGAGGCTCAAGATATGCAACAAAGAAGCTAAGGGCATAACTGAAATAAAACATGAAAGGATACCTACAAACAGGTCCCTGGGAGGGACGAAAATGTAATAAAAATAAAGACGAGTCCTTCCCTGTAAATTGTCCACAAGAACAGGGGCATTTTTGCAAATGTTGAAAGTCGCGAGGGCATAAGTGCAAAATGCCCAATGTACACGTGGACTGCACATGCTTCTGGACCTGTTTGCTAATGTGGAGAAGTAGGTGGGCTCCTCTACAAATTACCCAGAGACGCACGTGCCAGGCACGTGCGGCCCAGGCTCGGATGGAGGCTCGGTCAAGGCAGAGGTTCGAAGACGCTTCGAGTAGGCTCGGCTGAGGATCGGATCCGCTGCAGGCTCGGGGAAGGTTCGGACGTCCCAAGCCTGGAGGCTCGGGGTTGAGACTCGGTGAAGCTCTGGGGAGGACACGTGGTGGAGATTGCACCGTCCGATCTTCAGAGATCCGACGGCATATGAACGTTGCTCTTTGTGGGCGACGTGGATGAATTGTAGCCGTTGGATGAACTCCAGGGCGGAGCATCCAACGGCTACTGCTCCTCTTCCTCCATCTGTAGCAGGCGGCGAGAGCTTAACTCCGGCGACGGAGCTCCAGCTCCGCCGCTCCTTCCTGGGCCCGGTGGAGCTCGCCCGAGGCTCCTGGAGAATTGTCGACGAAGCTTGGAGCTCGGGCGAGGTGATGGTCCCTCTAGTGAAGTCCATCGGATCGTTGGAGTCGAGAACGACCAAGGAGAAGTGCCCTCCGGCGACGCTCCGATCATTGAGAAGAAGACCTGCAGGGTTAGTACTATAGCCGAAGCGCATGAAGTGGTTGCGTGAGTGAATGAAATGGGAGCTCGTCGGGGTGTGAAGAACATGGGAGCTCGAAGCTCCTCCGCCGCGAGGGCGGAGGAGGTGGGTCGGAGGTGACATGGTATGGAGGGAGAAGAAGACGGCTAGCGGTGGTTGTCGCGTGAATGGGGGATGTGCGGCGAGACTAAATGGATGGTCATCGGAACGAGGGAATGGCCGGATAGGCCTAGAAAATTAAAAGAAATTAACGAAAATACAGAGGAAGAAGAAGGAGGAGCTTACCTGATCGGAGGCGGAGCGGAGCTTGGGAGCGAGCTCGAGGCTGAGCTCTGGTCGTCGCTGGACGTCGGCAGCTACTCGACGCAGCTCAGGCGGTCGTCTGGAGGCGCCGCGACATCGCCATGGCCGGCGATGGATCTCACCGGGGGCACAGTCGTCATCGCTCAATCCAGCCACCTCCCCCTGTCACCGGGAGGTGGCGGAGGGCTGGGCCGAGCCCCACGTAAAGGTGGATACCGGTGGAAGTGGGAGGTGGCCGTGTATTTAAAAGGTCGACTCGGCGGAGGTGATAGTGGCCGACGTGGTTTCGAGGGGGAAATGGGGAGCGTGGAGAGAGGTAGGTAGTTAATGGAGGTATGCGCGAGGGAGACGGATGATGGGGGAAGAACGTGGGACAGTTGGCGAAGGAAGAGGTCCACGGGAGTGGCTGTGAAAATGGGAAGGGGGCGAGGTCTGTGCAAGTGGAGATCGTGGGAGGCCGGAGGTTGACGATGATGCGGGGGCCGTTGGATCTGGAGATCCAACGGTGGAGGGCTAAGCGCGAGATGACGGGCAGGATCAGATCTGGGCGATGTGATCGACGGGATCGGGTGCTGCCACGTGGCGTTATGAGGTCGCGGCGCTAACGGAGGGTGATGATGAAAAGTGGGGAGTAATCGAACGGCAGATTAAAGAAGCGAGAGCAACGGTCAAGATGGAGGATCTGTAATGCGATCAGAGGGCAATGGTGATGACACGTGGCACGCTCTGGTGAGAGCGCTCACGTGCGGTTTAGATTAGGTGCAGGTCTTGATTGAGCGGTTAGGAATGGAAGCGGGTCGTGGAGAGAGCCTGGCCGTTGGATCTGGTGGAGATCCAACGGTCTAGGAAGAGGGCGGAAAAGACAAGAGAGCCGGGCCACGTGGCGCTCCTAGATTGGGCCACGTGGCCCAATCAGATTATTCCAAAGGTTTTTCTTATTTTTGAGGGCCCTATTGGCCGAATTTGAGAAAACTCAAAACATGAAAGTTGTAGATCTTGACGAGATCTACAAGTTTCATGTTGACCAAAACTCGAAAAGATATCAAACAAGGGCCCGAAATAATTTTGAGGGTATTTTTTGAGTCTAAAAATACCACTGATTTTTGTTTTGCCATTTTTTTGTGGTTTTTAATTTATTAAGGACTCTGTTAATTATTAGACATTAACAGGGAATTATTGACAAACTTTTAAGCAAGGGGGTTAATTATGGGAAATAAAGATGATGAAACTGAGGTTCATCAACCATCTATTCCGTACCATGTACGGATCGTTTCTCCACATCCTCCGCAACATATGCACCAATGGTGTTCCAGACCTGTTGCTTGGCAGAAGGCTTCGTCGGCAGATAGATGGATCGTGCTAGTCCCCGTGCTATCTAGTTAGGTGGTGGTAGAGAGCATAATCATTTCTTCCTACATGGTTTACATATATTAGTTAAAAAATTTAATATAAGATATTTATTCTCAAAATTAATAATATAATTTACATGTATGAATTGATACGTAGGAATAATCAACTCATTGCACTTCTCCTCCTATGTCTCTGCTCTTTGACCTTGTAAAAATCTCTATTCGGGTCATCTCTCTATCGTTATCGCTCAACTAAAATAACATAAATAACACCTATTTTAAGTTAGCTCCAAAATTACTCCCATAATTAAAATGGGCGAGGCTTACAAAGTCATCCTTCAACTGGTTTGTATTCTTTATCCCCATCTTGTGGGTGGACCTAAAACTTTTGGATTGGTTCACAGTATTTTTATAGCTACCGCCTATTATTAATCAAAGTTAGTACAATCATAAAACAAATAAATAGAAAACTTTTTACATACTACGAATTTCTCACTAGACCAAAAATTTATTAAGTCCCTCTATTGATCTGGGGTAACACTCGGTGAGACATTCTGCACAAGTTGCTCATATAGAATTTGGGGTTTGTAATACTAAATAGAGGGGAAAAATGTCGTAAATGTTCATTTTTTCTTATAAGTTTATATACAAATATTGTTAATTCGACTTTATGGATCTATTGTATCGACGTAACATCTCAGCCGCATGAGAAAGAATCTGGGAATCGACGACTGCATGTCGTTCCCAAGTAAATGCAGACTAGTCTAAGATGAATAAAATAGCTGAATATATTAAAGTAATGCAAACAATAATTCAATTGTAGAATACCTCCAAATTAGATAATATGACAACCTTGACATCATAAGGAAGTTGTGAAAAGTCAGGCGTCGTGATGGGGACACGTGCACGAGCAACTTGACCAAGGTAGCTATGAAACTTTGTGTAGTTCTTCCCAACTGCATCTCCTCCAACAATACGAACATGTAATGTCTTCTCGGGTGGAAGATAATCTAGGAACCTACACTGAGACGGTCCCCGTCGTCTCTGATAACTGCCACTGCCGGGATCAGAAGATCCTCCCTGTGGTTGTTGAGCAGGTTCGAAAACTTCCCGAATAAGCATGGGTATAGGAGTCATAACCGCATATCAATAGAATATAAATAAAAATGAGATACATTTAGATCGATTACAAAAATTCATGTTATGAAATTTGAATGTAAAACAATAAATACCATTACCTAATGAATCTTCATTTCATCATCTTTATTCTATCATTTTGGCCTTAAAACCCCTAGTAAATGCGTGTAAATAGCTTTAATTATTGCATTTTATCATTCATGCATTTGTATATAAAAGTGTATCAAATACTTTTTTTAAAGTCAAAATTATAGAAAAAAGAAAAGAAAAGAAAAAGAATAAAATATTGAAAGTATTTTATGACCCGAAACCTCGAGACCTAGGCATCTCGATGACTAGGTCGACAAGGAATAAAGTAGGAAGAGATAAGGGCCAAAAACCAATAAAAACCATTTTTATTTTATTCATTTTCCTTTATTTTTGGGATCTATTTTTTGTCCCACTTTTTATACTTAAAATAAATAAACTTTAAACATGAAAGTTCTAGATAATTAATTATAGAAAAATATAAAATTAATTTCATACAAAAATAATATACATATAAAAAGTTATGATCTGAATAAAATTCCAAAATCCCAACTTCCCGGACCTATTTCTCTCAAATAAAACTAAAAATATATCAAAATTACTTTAATTGTATATAACTTTTAATAAGATATTTAATGAAGGTGGTTTCATATTTTTTGGATTTGCGGTTTGAAAGTTGAGTTTTGGACCCCTATCGTATACTTTACCTGATTAAAATATTCATTTTATTTATTATTCATTATTTTTATAATTTCATATTTTTATAATTTTGTAAATACTATTTATAATATATGTACATATTAAAATAGGAATAAAACAGTAAATAAAACATAAAAATAAAATACTTGTATACAATACATAAGTAAAATACCAATAAGTATGCCTATATAGATTATACATCTATTTATTTAATTGTACATAAAAATTCAGAAAAATTAAATAAAAATATATTTAAGTGTATAAAATTATGTTATAAATATATAAATAATACATTAAATTAATACAATTAAATATTTAAAATAAAAATAAAACATTAAAATATATAGATAAATATACCTATATAACCCTTAAAGGTAACTTGTAATTCCAAACATCGAAAAAAAATAAATAAAAATCATAATAAAATAATTTTAAAAATAATAAATATTTTTCATTTAATAACCTAACATTAATAAAATCATTTATTATTTTTAAGCAAATTTATAAATATTTTTTCCGAGGATTTTTCTGGTTGATCCACGTGGACCAACCAGATCTCCCCATTGGTTGACCTCGATCAACTCTATGACCGAGGTCTGTACACTGTTAGAAACAAGTTTTTGACCAGACTTCACGGATTTTCGAGGATGCGTCTTGCATTATTTCGTGACGCATCCTTCTGTACTTTTGATCCTCGTATATTGGTCATACACGCCCAAGGTTTATCTTGAGGATAGTGTCACGGATATGCTCGATCTCCCTTGTTCTTCTTGTCACTCTGTCACCTTGCACAAAAGTCACCCCGACATTCCATCTCATTTTTGAACTCTCTTTGACCTTGCCCAGGGCCTCCTTTCACCTTGCTCCGGATCGGGGAGGTGACAGCTCCCCTCCAACATCCTCAAGGCGGCTTTGGCGAGCATCTAGGGGCAGTATCTAGTTCATCTCCGGCCATCGGCCGTTGAGGTCTTTACCTCTGGTTTTCCAGCCATTGAGGGTGTTTTGTTCTTCTTTTTATCACCTTTTTAGCTTCGCCATATCTTCAGGTTCGATCTACCCTTTTTCTTTCACACATAGTCTCTCCAAACACCTTCGCTCGCCCTCGCCGGAGCTTGCTCTGGTGAGATTCCCTTGCATTGTCCCCTGCCTTCATCACTCCGCTACGGGGTCGAGACACTTTGCCCTGGATCCCATAACCCTTCTTTACAAGTCCTGGAGCTGAAGAGATTGCTGGAGCCTCATTTTGATCCTCGTCAGAGGAACCTGGAGCCTCCAGGCTCCCGTGTCCTCGCTGGTGAGCCTCAGCCGTCGTCGAAGTATTTTGGAGCCTCCAGCTGCTAGTGGATTCGACCAGGAAGATCTAGGGACCTTTTGGAGCCTCATCGCACGATGAAGGAACGAGACCTGGCCCAGAAATGCTCGCGTTGGCGTAGCTTCTTCCCAGTTCTTCGTCCACCCTCCGTAGCCACACGATCAGCCCATATTCTTCCAGACGTACAACATCTATCAAATCATCCCCGTCCTGCACCGTTAGATCATCTCGGATCTTCTGATCATGGCCGTCGATCTGCGAACCAGCATCGCCATCCCTCGTGCTGACACGTGGATAAGTGAAGGGAGCTGCGACGTTCGATCGACCCTTTGCCAAGGTATTTTGCAACTTTCCTCTGGCCATTTTTGTATTTAATATTTGGTCCTAAATCTTTCATCGGTCGTATATACATTTTAGTAATATTGATAACTAGGCCCTCAAACTTTTTCTATTTGCAAATTGGTCCATGCCACATCACCTCACATGACGAGTCACACGTGGGTGGGCATTTTGCGCTTGGATACCCTAGGTATTTTGTTATTTCAATTTAGTCCTGAAATTATTAAATCAAGTAAAAAACTTTTTGGACAAATTACATTTTAGCCCCCATGTCTTTATAAATTACATTTCATTCCCTACTAGGCGCACGTGCTTAGCACGTGAACTTTGGTGTTTTTGCAGAGAAGATGTATTTCTGATTGGTCCAGGAATATTTTTGTTTGGTTATAATTTTGTGGGAAAATTGCACTCAAGCCCTCACTTTTTCTGATATTTACAAAAATACCCTAGCGTGAGTGTATTCTCTCTTTGTTGTCTTTAGTTATTTCATGCATCTATAAAAATAAAAAACTCTAAAAAAATAGCCCTAGCTTCCTGTTGCAACACTCTTTCACGCAAACTATTTTATTTTGCATTTTGAATCTTTTTAATATTTTAAAAAAAATCAAAAACATGCATTCCATCCCTGTTTGCATTAGAAAATTCAAAAAATTATAAAACCTTTTTGAAAAATTCCCCTAAAAAATATATTTTATGTGTTTTTGCATCTTTAATATTCAAACCAAAGATAAAAAAATATAAAAGAAAAATCAAAAAATAGAAAAACACTAAAAATATCTATAAAAATATATAAAATCCATAAAAAATCACAAAAATATGGTTTCTGTCTCTAAATTTTCTCTTTTTTATTATCATTTTTTAAAATTAATTTGGAGTTTTTTTGGTTATTATTCGATATTTTTCATCTCCATTTTAATTTTAGGTAATTATTTTATTCCCTATTTTGAGCATTTGTAACTTTAAAAATAACAAAAAAATAACAAAAAAACAAAAAAAATCACAAAAACAGTAAAAAAGTTTATAAAACCAAAAATATTTGTTTCATGTATTTTTGATTATTTTTTACCTATTTTTATATATACATTATCTCTCTCTTTCCTTTATTGTATATATATCCCATATATATCCTTTAAAAGAAAAAGAAAATATAAAAAAATATAAATATAAAATCAGAAAATTAAAAATCAAAATATAAAAATATAAAAATTAAAAATTAAATAAAAATATAAAATTAAAAACCCACAAAAAATAACACATTTATAGACAAGTACATCACAGTCGCTTTTGTGTATTCATTCCCCCGATCTACCTGCTTGTTTCCCTGTGTTCGACGCTCTACACATACTTGCACCTATACACATCTTTGTTGTAGAGTTATAATAAATTTTAACTCTGCAGTGCTTTTCATTGATTGATCATTGTTGTGGGTTAATTGTTGTTTTAATCCGGATTTTGTGTGGTTGATTCGACGAATGTGTTCCCGCCTTGTGTGGAACATAAGACCGCTCGATTTTTGGGTTAAACATTACCTCATTTTGCTAGTAGCAATGTCTTTGTATACTACAGAATGAAAACAATCATGCGAAATATTCTAGTATGCAACATCATTATCGGCTGACTTACATTAATACATGATAATAATGACTTTTTAATGATGATATCTTCCTTTCCGTCTGATTTATACATCTGCTTATTTGTGACAAAAATCCATATGATATTCTAATTGTTTTAATAAAATTGAATATTTTATCTTTGTCATCACTGGATAATGTATAAATCACAACAAGAATTGTTACTCTAGAATTACTATCTATCTCTATCGTATGTAGGTCGGACCGGATACCCAACTATATCAGATCACATCTAGCTCGCTAACTATCTTGCGTAGTACTTGAAAGATGTAATATTCCTAGAATATTTTCCACAATATTCTTCTCTATATGCATCACATCTACCTGTAAGGTATGCCAATGGGGTAGTTCTCAAAAAATTATACTTTGTTTGCGCCATCTGTCGGATAACTTCCTCTTAAATAATCGACCTAGAGAAGTTACCCAACTTTTCTTGTTCCTTCCACACCATGCTACCAGATCGTCGATCCAAATTTATTCGACATCCAAACGACTGTCCGACAAACTTGTAATTATTTTCACTTTTCAACCATCTGTGATTCATAGGTAAGAAATGATGGTGACCCAAATAACAATGCTTTATAGTCGCAGTTAGCCATGTCGAGTGTTTTTTTCCATGCAAACTAGACACGCGAGTTTACCCTTCGTACTCCAACCCGATAAATTAGCGTATGCTAGAAAATCATTAATTGCACATAATAAATAAGCACGCATTGTAAAGAATTCTTTCTTTACAGTGTCATACGTCCAAACTCCACAATTCCACAAAATTTTAAGTTCATCAATCAAAGGTTGCGTATAAGTGTCTGTTGCATTACATGCCCTTTTAGACCGGATATCAATAAAGGCATCATCATAAAAAAAGATGCCATCGACATCCAAGGTGGGAGATTATATATAACAAGTATTACATGCCAAATAGAGTTGCTCGTACTCATATTTCCGAATGGATTATAACCGTTGGAAGCAAGACCTAATCTTACATTTCTTACTTCTTCAGAAAAAGATGGATATCTTTCATCAAATTTCATCAACTCCTCGATATCTGACGAATATCACATAACACTAGTTATATCTTTCTTTTTGATATTACTGTACCATATCATCAAATTTAGTTGTTCTTTCATATGAATATAATCGCTATAATCGGGGAGTCAAAGGGAAGAACCGTAAAATCTTCTCTGGTTTTTTTCTCTTCGAATCATGACTTGCATTCTTATATCTGCTAGCTTTGCAGTCAGGACATGTATCTAAATTTGAATATTCCTTCCAATATAAAATGTAGTCATTTGTACGTCCATCAATTTTCTCGTAATTTAATCCAAATGAGAGGAATCTTGATTTAGCGTCCTTTCAATCTTTCGGTAAACCTTCAGGATTATTTAATAATACCCTAATTAGCTACAAAATATCTATCATCATAACCGTTATACAAGGATTCTTCACTTTTAACTTAAACAACTCCAACAAAAATCATAAACAAGATATTTTGATTCCTGGGAAGATAGTATTTTTTGCATCGTTTATCTTTTCATGTAAAGTATCATGAAGTTTAGTTCTTGATTTCGATCTCTTTTATTTTGTTTTCCGTTTTTTTTCCAAATCTTGCGGATGAAGGATCTCCGGCTCTGCCGTCTTGTTCTGGTTACTCTTGATCACTTCCGACCAGCCTTCCACATCTACATCATTCCTTTTCACATTCTAATTATCCAGCACCCATTCATTCATCTCGATCTCGCATAGATCGGACCATCCATTCTCTTTCCTTCGTCGCACGCTAGAGAACATAGCCCCGCCTCATCCTGCAAACATTCTGCCCCCTGAAGATGTCCCCAGCTTTGCCTTTTTTCCCTTGAGATTTTCCTGTAGGACACACCAATAATAGACCCCCTTGTAGGGATCATCGAACCAGGAAAAGAGCCTCCAGGTCCAACGCCTCGTCGAGCCACCCTAAATGACCTTGGGCTATCTTGAACCTAGGAGCTACGGATCTAGCACTGGGTCATTTTGAGCCATCTCCGATCCCATGGGAGTGAAGAATGATGAAGGACAGTCGGATCAAAGCTCGTGTGGAAGGAGTTCTTCAGGTGTTATTCCTCCAGGCCTTGCGATCGTTGGATCGCGAGGACGTCCCGGTTCTTTTTGCAGCCGTTAGATCTTTCAACCACTCCGCACTCAGATCAGAAGCGAGATCTAATCAGGAGCATTGATTATCGAAGGGGTATCGTGCGTCCTCAGCCCGCCACGCATCCAAGTGATGAACCACATCCATACGATCATGCGTACTTTAGGGGGTAAATTTCATATTTTGCCCTTATTTTTGTAGAATTTATATTTTAGTCCTATAATTATTTTAACTAGCTTAAAACTTTCATGAAAATTGCATAAGACCCCATGCTTTTATTTAATATTGTATTTGGGTCTGCGCTAGGTCACCTCGTGTGCCATCCCACGTGAGGTGACCATTTTGCATGTAAAACCTCATGCCTTTTTGTATTTCATTTTAGTCTTAAAACTTTAAATATTAGTTGTAATATGTTGGGTAATTTACACTGTATCCCTCACCTTTACTTTTAATTGCAAAAATACCCTTTCTAGCTCAATTATTTTTGTGCTTGTATTTCATTTACTTAAACCGTGCTCCAAAAATTATGACAAAATAGGGTTAAGTGCTAGTTAGCATACATATTCAATCCATAGTTTTATTTTACATTTTAGGTATTTTCTCTATTTTAACTCAGCCATGGCCGGTCCCAAGCTCGGGTAACTGAGGAGGGTTGCGTTAGGTAGCTGACAGCCAGCGTAAAATAGTCAGAGACAACTTTCTAAATAATTTTTTTTAAAAAAATATTATTTTGGATGTTGCCTCATGACAGTCTGATCTTTTCAACATGGATTTAAGAAAACATACAGATTTCGTCGGGGCGTTCCCTACTCGCGACGCGTTGCATCGCCCGAATGCAATGAAAAATTGGCAAGGGCCGCTACATCGGAGCCTGGATGTAGTTCAAAATCTGCAAGGGTTCTTGCATGAGGAACACATGTGGGTAATTAATCTAGTTTCGCTGCATCACCGCCCGAATGCAATCCAAAATTTACAAGGGTTCTCGCATAATGGACGCATGCGAGTAAAGAAGTTAGTCCAAAAGAGATTGCAATGGAAGTTGCGGATTGGTAGTTGGAATATTGGCACTTTGACTGGAAAATTGATGGAGATAGTGGATACGATGGAAAGAAGGAAGATTCATATACTATGTCTTCAAGAGACTGAATGGGTTGGAGAGAAAGCAAGGGAGATCGAGAAGACATGCTTTAAACTTTGGTATTCATGTAAAGATAAGGGTAGAAACGGTGTTGGAGTGGTTGTTCATAAGGATTTGAAGGATTGTGTGGTTGAGGTGCAAAGATTCAGAGATCAGATTATTTTGCTAAAATTAGTTCTTGAAGAAGAAGTTATGAATATAATCTCAGTTTATGTACCACAAATTGGTTTAGATGAAAGGACTAAACAAGAGGATCTAGATAAGATTTTACAAGGAATCCCACAAAGAGTGATGATTTGCATAGGTGGAGATCTTAATGGACATGTGGGAAAAGATGCTTCAGTGTATGCTAGTGTTCATGGAGGACATGGTTTTGGGGATAGAAATGAAGAGGGAAAAGTCATCCTGGATTTTGTAACGGTATATGATCTTTTCATAGCAAACACTCTCTTCAAGAAGAGAGAGGAGCATTTAATTACTTATAAGAGTGGGCCAATGAGAACACAGACAGATTACTTTGCATTGAGGAGAAGAGATCGGTTGTGTTGTAAAGACTGCAAAGTAATCTCAGGAGAGAGTTTGACAACCTAACATCGCTTGTTAGTCTTGGATGTACAAATAAAAGGGCTGGTAAAGAAAGGAGGGTTTCTAAGATCATTAGAACTAGATGGTGGAATCTTCCACTGCAGCAATCGAGCTTCAGGGAGAAGGTTTTAGAATATTTATCTTGGGATTGTAGTGGAAGTGAAAACGAGATGTGGGAGGCAGTAGCATCTTGTATCTGAAAGGTAGCCAAAGAGATGCTAGGCGAGTCAAAGGGAGGAGTCCCAGGTCAAAAGGAGGCTTGGTAGTGAAGTGAAGGGGTGCAAGAGAAGCTAAAAACTAAAAGAGCATGCTTTAAAGTTATGTCTAAGGATAGAACAGAGGAAACTGTCACAAACTACAAAATAGCAAAGAAGGAAGCAAAGAAGGCTGTAAGTGAAGCTAAGTCGAAAGCTTATGAAGTTTTGTATAAAAATCTCGACTCTAAGGAGGGTCAGAAAGATATATTCAGGTTGGCCAAAGCAAGAGAAAGAAAGACTAAAGACATTTCTCAAGTGAGATGCATTAAGGACGAGGAAGGTTACGTGCTTGTTACTAAGAAGGATATAGAGACTAGATGGGAGCAGTACTTCCATAAACTTTTCATTGGGGAAGGAAATAGAGAGATCACTTTGGGTGATCTAGCTAGTAGTGAAAGTTACTTGAATCGTGCAAGCTATAGATGGATACAAAGAAAGGAAGCAGAGGTTTGAAGGTTATGAGACCTGGGAAAGGTGTAGGACCAGATGACATCCCTGTAGAAGTATGGAAACTTTTAGGTGAGCGTGGTTTGACTTGGCTTACGAATCTATTCAATGTTATTTGGCGAAGCAAGAAAATGCCTGAAGATTGTAGGAGGAGTATTGTAGTGCCTCTTTATAAGAATAAAGGAGACATTCAAAATTGTTCAAATTATAGAGGTATCAAGCTGATGAGTCACACCATGAAAATTTGGGAACGTGTGATCGAGAGAAGGTTCAGGAAAGTTTCCAACGTCAAAGAAAACCAATTCGGATTCATGCTAGGTCGCTCAACTATTGAAGCCATCCATTTGCTAAGGAGAACATTGGAGATTTATAGAGCTAAAAGGAAGAACCTCCATATGATCTTTATTGATTTGGAGAAGGCTTATGATTCTGCCCCACGAGTGATATTGTGGAGAGTTTTGGAGAAGAGACAAGTGCCTGTCCTATACATTAACCTCATAAAGGACATGTACGATAGGGCTTTACCTTATGTAAGGACCCTGTCTGGGAAGACTGGTTATTTTGACATCAACATTGGTTTACATCAAGGTTCAGCTTTGAGTCCATTTCTTTTTACTTTGATTATGGACGAGTTGACAAGTCACATTCAGGATGAGTTACCTTGGTGCATATTATTTGCTGATGATATTGTGTTGATTGACGAGACTAGAGATGGAGCAAATGAGAAGCTTGAGGTTTGGAGACACGAGTTGGAGAATAAAGGATTCCGTATAAGTAGGGCTAAGACAGAATATATGGAGTGCACCTTTGATGGAAGCAATGGTGAAGGAATTGAGCTGAAGATAGGTAATGATAACATTCAGAAGAGAGATTCTTTTAGATATCTGGGATCTATTTTACAACATGATCGGGAAATTGATGGAGATGTTACTAATAGAACAAATGCAGGCTGGCTAAAGTGGAGAGGAGCCTCTGTTGTTCTTTGTGATAAGAAAATTCCTTTAAAAATTAAAGGAATGTTTTACAAAGCAGCCGTGAGACCTGTTATGCTCTATGGATCTGAATGTTGGCCTGTGAACCATAGACATGTGCAGAGAATGGCTATAGCAGAAATGAAAATGCTAAGGTGGAAGTGTGGACACACACGTAAAGATCGGATTCGGGTTGATGCAATCAAAAAGAAAGTTGGTGTTGCTCCGACCGAGGATAAGATGCGAGAAAACCGCTTAAGATGGTTTGGTCATTTGTAAAGAAGATCAGCTGATGCACCAGTTAGGAGATGTGAGTGTTGGGATGTTGAGCCGACTAAGAGAGGGTGGGGGCGGCCCAAGAGGTGTTGGAAAGAGACCATACAAAGGGATCTTTGTTTTGTGGATATAAGCCCGGGATTGACCCAAGATAGATCTGAATGGAGGCGAAGAATCCATGTAGCCGACCCCACTTAATTGTGCGAAAAGGCTTTGTTGTTGTTGTGTGTATTTTCTTTATTTTCTAATAATTAAAAGAGCACGTTTTTATCCCTGTTTGAATTAAAAATTACCAAAAAATATGAAATCATTTTGACTTTATTTATGTTAGTATATTGTATCTCCAGAACAAAAATCCCTAAAAATTTAAAATCCTTAAAATCCATCTAAAAATTATAAAGAATCCTACAAAACTCTAAAAATTGTAAAGAATCCTACAAATCTCTAAAAATTATATTTTCTACTTCTGAATTTTGTCTACTATATTAGTTATTAAATAAAAATTATTTTCAAAACATTTGAGCCTTTTCGATATTTTTAATTTCCAAAACAATTCAGTTTATTTATCATGTTCATTGTTTTGTCTTATATAAGCAATTTTTAAGTAAAACTATTTAGAAAAAATTCCCCAAAAATAACAAAAATTGTGGAAATTTTGATAAAACCCCAAAATATTTAATTCTGTAATTTTTGGTTATCTTGGGTTATATTTATAATTATATTATCTTATATTGTATATATAATTATATATATTCTTATATCTTTTTTTAAAATAAAAAGAAATTAAAAATAATAAAATATAAAAAGAAATATCCAAATACAAATAATTTTTTTAAAGATATATAAAAAAATACATAAAAAATCTATATTAAAAACCCATAAAAATTGAAAAAATCCAAGAAATATCCAAAAAAATCATTTATTGTGTTTCTTTACCATTTTTTGATTGTCTATTGTTAGTTGTTTCCTATGCCCAATCCTATTATGCTTGTCTACTATGCACCTATTTGTAAGGTATAATAAATATTGATTTACACTTGCTTTGCTTGATCTGTACATCGTGTAGGTTAATTGTTGATTAGACACGATTGTTGAGAGATCATCGCAGCAACTGAGTCCTCACCTTTTGAGGCTCATTTTTTACCACTCGATTTCCGCATTTATTACCTTGCAACGTTTTAATTTTGCATTTTAGTCCAGTGCCAGGTCACCTCACGTGAATCCCCATGTGAAGGGACATTTAAGTCCAGTACCTGATAGCTTTTCTTTTGTAATTTGTATTAAGTCCTCAAAATCAAGTTGACGTTCAAAATTTTGGGTTATGTTGCACATGTACCTCTTTCTTTTATTTTATTTGGAAATATGCCCCTGCTAGCTCGATTAAATTTTATTTTGCATTTCTTTTTTTTCAAATAGCTCCTGTGCTCTAAAAAATATCAAAAAATAGATGTATGTGCATTATTGGTTGATTGTTCATGCTATCATTTTAATTTGCCATTTTACATGCTTCTAATATTTATTAAAAATCAAAAAGAGCTATTTCATTCCTTGTTTGAATTAAAAAAATAAAAAATTATAAAATCTTTTTAAATTCCAAAAAATACATGCTATTTATTGCCCCTATTTTATAATTCTAGACCAAAAATCACAAAAAAAACTCAACGAAACTCTTAAAATTAGCAAACCCTTGATAACCCTAAAAATATTATAATTACTTTCCGGAAATATGAAAATATTAGTTTTGTTCCATATATATATATATATATTAATTGCTATATATTAAAATTTACATTGAGAAATTTTGATACCATTTTCTATTTTTAAATTTCAAATCAATTCGACCTATTTAAAATTGTCACTATTTTTCTTTATTTCTAATTTTAAAAATACATTTTTTTTTGAAAAAATATGCCTAGAAAAATATTTGAAAAATATAAAAAAATTATTTGGTTATTTTTTCTCTTTCTATCTATATTAATATATAGTATACCTTATATATCCCATATATATCTATATATTATTATATATAATTTATGTTATTATTAATTATTATTAATGCTATAAATATATTTTAGAATCTTAAAAATTTAAAAGGATTGTAATTTTTTGTTATCCTCTGAATTTTGTGTAATTATAAAAATATATTCTACTATATAGTACTTATCTTATATTTGTATACTTATATATCTATATATATACACACTCTTACATATACATATATATATATTATCTTATTAGATTGAAAAGCAATTAAAAATTTTAAAACTAAAAAAATTGAAAAATAATATATATATATATAATTAAAAAAAGAGTGATTTTAAAAACCAACAACACTTTAATTGATTTTGTGCACAATTGTATATACATACATACGTTATTTATTTACTTACAGAATTTCTGCTACATCTCGTGCCTCATGTGTTCGACCCCTACCTGCTTGTCCACTATACACATTCATCGTAGGGTATAATAAATTTTGATTAACACCTTAACTTGATGCTTTACATTATTGTGTGGGCTAATTGTTGATTTAATCGTAGAGTCTTCGAGAGTTATCATTGCAACGACTTAGTGGTCCCGCCTTGTGTGGATCGAAGGGCAGTTCCTTGGATATTCTAAGGTCAATCAACAGCCTTGGATCTCGATGCGATCACTGCATGTCATTGCCCTTCTGCTTCATCATCGTTCTCCTCCAACAGTTCCGATGCTCGCAGATCACCATCTCCACTATACCTCCATGCTATGTTGTCGCTACCTCAGCACGCACCAGAGCTCTGCCTTTACTTATAGTGAGGGTCTCGACCTTCGTGCCTTCACCGACATACGGTGCATCTAGCCTTTGATCCTCATCGCCTTCGATCCCTTAGCCACTACCCCATTGCACAAGTACGGATGCCTCACCTTCCATTATAGACCCGTCGCACACCGCACGTCTCCCCCTGCTACGATTCTCAATCGCACCAGCCACCAGCCACCTGCCCTCAACTTTGGATGTGCGATAGCCATTGCACGACCATAACTCGGCCATGTGTAGCTTTGGAAGCCCATGCCCCAGCCTCGGCTCTGAGCAAAATCTAAAGTAAGGAGAAGCTGCCACGTGGAGGTTAGGATCCCTGAGCCTTCACCCACCAACCCAAGCCTCACGAGGCATGTGCCACATACGTGGCGCCTGAAAAAATGTATCGAATCCCTCGCCTTACTCCAGATTTATGCAAAGGCCCCTTTGACCAGCCCGCACGTGCAGCGCATGTGCGTGCCTGAGGGATTTTGCATGAAGACCCCCTCGGGTCCTCGTATATACATTTAAGTCCTTGTACATTATATAATGTTTCATTTTTATTCTAAAATTGCATTTAGACCCTTCATTTGTGTATTTATTCGAACCTTCATTCATCATCATTTTCAGATTCCAAAATTGGTATTATGTTGTTCAATTAATTCTCTGTCATTTGATGATGGGGGTGCAAATTTGTGGGTTGTGATTGATTTATCAATATTATTTTGGTGATAATTGGCATATTTTACCGATTGTAAGCTTTTTAATTCATATTAAATCCATCATTGTTCTAAAAATTCTGGAAAAGTCATCTTACAAAAAATTATTTGTACTCTATATTGTTCCAAAAAATCATTGCATTTGTATGTTTATTTTGCTTAAAATAAATTTATGGTGATTGATGTAATTAATTTTTAATTCTCTGTAAATTTGATAATTTTAGAAGTTATCAATTTTCCTAGATACAACTTCATTAAAAATATATAGGATAATTTTAATTTTGGAAAATAATTAGGTTTACTATTTATAAAAATAAATTTATTAAAAATCGCATATTTTGTATATTTAATCCACCATAAATTCATTTTGCCTCAGAAAAATCTCAAAATTCACAATAGGTTAATTTCATCATAATTAACTTATGACAAATTTTCACAATTTTCGTATATCATTTTCACTAAAAATATGAAAAATCCATAAAAAGTGTATATTTTTCATACATTCATTTTATATCTGAAAAATACAAAGGAATTATTCTAGATTCATCATTGCATAAATAATTAACAAAAAATTACCTTGCTGGATTTTAAGTTAATTTGCATATTGCTTGTCTAATTTGACCTTGAAATTGGCATCTTGCATTTGCATATCATATTTATTTTCATAAAAATTACCAAAATAATTCCCCTCGAAAATATAGCATCTTCATTATCTGAATATTGACTTAAGGAGATAGTGGCCTCTCTAAGTTCGACCTTGGGCTTGTTCAAGTAAAATAAATTCTAACTGCTCGCAATTAATTGAAATATTAATTTAAGTGGCCATTTTGATTAGTCTGAATTGCTCGTCTACAACAAACATCACGCTATAATTCCACATAATTAGCGAGGTTAAACCCGGGTCTTTCAGTTTGTAAAGGGCCAATCCACGTGGAGGAATGTGATTGGGTCACATGGCATAATCAGAAAATAAAGAATGAAAAAAATCTTTGAAATTAAATAGTAAATAGTTAGAGGATAAAACAAAAAAAGGTTCAACATGAAGTTATTTATCTCTTCAAGATCTACATCTTTCATGCATAACAAAAGTTATAATACACCATATATACATATTTATTATTTTTGTAAGTATTTTTAATTAAAATAAGAATACTACTTTTAATTATTTTGTTATTTTTTGTATTTTGAATAATGAATAATGTACAATATATAACATATAATATTAAACTAATTTTTATGAGATTTTTAATAATGAGAAATACACAAAATATAGGGAACTATAAATACATAATTTCTGTACTTATTTATAAATAGTAACTAACCTTAATGATGTACCAGATGTTAAATCTTAATTTCAATTAATTAATCAATATGTTAATCGATTAATTTAGGGTAAAAAGATAATTAGAAGAAATAATGATGATGAATATGGGATTCATCAATCATCTACTACCAATATCAACATCTACCGCAACTACCAAAACAACTCTGTGACTCCACCCTCCACCATCGTTGCACATTGTCCCAATTAGACCACAATTCCCTTCTTCATGCACCCACCACACAACGGCTGGACACTCTTTCAAGTAGCTATGGGTGTAACCTGCAACGTCTATGGGGATTCTATTCAGGGTATCTTCTATCGCTGCAACAATCATGGCTGCGACTTTGATGTGCACCCATTGTGCAAGCTGCTCTCGAAGACCATCCTGGGGGTCCCTACTTTAGAGAGGATCCTCTGTTGCAAGGTCTGCTGCAGTAGACGCTGCAGTAGAGGCGTGGGTCGCTCGACCTTGATCAAGCGGTTCTCACGAATTCACACTTTTTTATGGGTCCTACCGTGCAAATTCGTGGGGACCGCTCGATCAAGATCGAGCGGCCTACGCCTCTACTGCTGAGGATCCATCTCCTCCCTACTCACCGTAGAGATCATATGCTATGATGTGTCAAGAACACAATGGATAGTAGTTGCGCAGTCTGAGGGGATCCATGTGATAAATGGTGGTACCGTTGTCACACATGATGCGATGGGAACCTGCACATCGAGTGTGTCGGAGGATCGGGCGATACACAATAGGAACCTGGTATATGTCTTTGGAGGGTGGTAGAAGACGAGTAACGTGATCCGTGCTATCGTTGGTTTCATATTGGAAGCAACTGTAGAGGTCATCGGTTTATGAATTTCTGGAACGTGAATCTCTTATCCATCATCATCTTCCAGAAGAAGCGTGGATGTGCTTATATTTATCTTCTTACGGTGTTTCTTGTTTTCTCTGCATCTCTCTTTTGTTGTTAGAATTCTGCGGTTCATCTTTCACGTGCTCAAGATCAAAGTGTTTGTATTTTAATTAAGAAAATTGATTAATTGACATGGATTTCCTTTGTTATAGTTTGCTTTTTGAAATCTAGTTAAAAATTCTCAGCTGAGAGGCAGATTCTCAGCTGTAGTTTTTTCTACAACGGGGATGGTCATTCCCATCTATCTTTTTGTGAAATAGATTTTAAAAAAATCCGACCTCGTAGATTGCATTTTTTTACTATTATTCAACATACAAATCAAATATTTATAACTATTTTTTCTTAACGGAAGAACGTCAACATTTAAAGAATAAACTGAATTAGAAAAATCGAACTTTTAGCTGTTCAAATAAAATAGCTAGATCTGATTTGGACGAATTGCCATAAGTACGTAGAACAACAATAGTTCAATAAAGAAAGAATACATCTGTTGATGTTGTAGACAAAGGTGTAATAGAAGATTCACTCCCAATCAACTGTGCCATCATTCTTTTACATCATCAACACCCGAGCAGCATTTAAGTTGTGGGGGTTACCCAAGGTCTATTGTACACTTGTTTTTTCATAACCCAGTTGAGAAATCCAACCTTTAGAATGAATCTATAAATATCCCTTTATATGTCTATAAATTTTCATCAAAACTCGATATCTCTGCCTATTTTATGTTAAGATAAATCCGCCACAACCACCGTTACTGCTATAGAGGATTCTACAGCAATACCTGCTGCAATAGATTTTTTGCAAAATCTTTGTGAAAAATCCAATAGTAAAGATTTAACCTATACTAATTGTTTTACCTATCTATCAAATTCGGTATCGATCCAATGTTCATGTCTATTTTATCACAGAGGTCAAATGAAAAGTCAACATGAGTGGTACTTACAAAACATTTCAAATTTGACTTTTCTTGAGTAATTCTCACTGCATTATCGTGCTCAGCTCCAATAGATACGGTCATCGGTTGCATCTAAAATTTTCAAATCCTGGTCTTTAAGACAGCTGTTTCTGAATTTCATAAATTTCCAATAGTTTACATTCTTCGGTTTATGTATATTGTTAACGATACCTGAGCATGAAATGGATAAAAGTACAGAACAGTACCACTGGACAATGGACAGAAATACACAAATGGCGTATCGATATCTGATCTATATTTATTCGTAAACAGCACCGTCGTCTCGATCTCGTGTCTATAACTATTAACGACCTTCAGTTGCTCAAAGCTTTGAGGAACCCATCAACTCTGGTGGAGATGCAGTAGGCCGTGGCCTCTACCGTGATCATGGGGTTCACGCCCACGGCGCTCGGCAGCACGCTCGCGTCGCACACGAACAGCCCCTCCGCCTCCCAACTCTCCCCGTTGGCGTCCACGGCTCCTTCGTCCTCGCTCGCACCCATCCTGCAAGAACCCATCTGGTGGGCGGAGCAATACTGGTTCCACACCTCCCCTTTCGAACTCGGACCACCTGCCACCACCACCTCGTCCAAGAACTCCTCCACCTCCTTCTCCCTTACACCTCTGCACTTCACCCTATTCCCGTCGCTCTGGTGGGTTCCCACCTCTGTCGCTCCCGCAGCCACAAGTATCCTCAGGGCCCTCCTCGCACCGTTCTTCAGGTTCTCCTTGTCCAGGTTGTGGATGCTGTACTTTATACGCCCGGCGGCGTCGACGGAACCCGAGCCGTGGTCTCTCACCAGTGCGAAAAGGTGGGCCATCCGGCTGTAGCTGACCATCTTCTGCTTGAAATCTTTACCGGAGACCCATGGGAAGATGGTGCCGAAGGAAGCAGGGCCGAGCAGCGGCGTCTCGATGATGGCGCGACAGGCGGACGGTGGTGACTCCTCGGAATCCATCACCTTGTGGAGGGATGTGATGATCCCACCTTCGAAGATCTTGCCTTTCAGATCCGGGGTGACGGATTCCGGGAAATGACCCCAGACCATCATCACCGGATGAAGGCGGAGGTTCCTCCCTATGTTCTTGTTCGTCAACCCACTTGAAAGCAGCAATGGAGGAGTCCTCAACGATCCACATGCAGATATGGTTGCCTTCGCTCTGATCTCTATACTCTTCGTCACGCCACCGCCGACGACGCACCTAGCCGTCACCCCGACGCATCTCCTCGACTTCTTCACCATGTGGGTGGCTGGCTCCAGTACGAGCTTCTCCGCCTCGCAGCCCGTGAGGATCACGGCGCCGGAGCCCACGGCGTCGACGAGCCATGTGGTGTCGGTACCGCGCTTGTCGGCCGTCCTGCAGCCGTAGCAACAGTACCCGCAGAAGTGCCCGGACGACGAGTTCCGGGCCACAGATTGGACGCTGAGACCAAGATTCTCGCACCCTCTTCGTAGGATTCGATTCTGAAATCCTTCCTCGTCGCACCCTTCCGTTACACCGATCCTCTTCCACACTGCCTCCACTGCGTTGGCGTACTCGGCGGTCGCGAAGAACGGGATCTTGGAATCCTCCGACCAATCCTTGATGACGTGGGCAGGAGTCTTAATGCACGCGGACCAGTTTATAGCGGATCCGCCGCCGACGGTGGAGCCGGCGAGGATCATCATCTTGCCGTCTACGGAGCCGATGAGGCCGCCACCTTCATAGAGCTCTTCCATGGCGGGGCCTTCGAGTGCAGGGTAGTCTCCCGCCACGAAATAGTTGCCCTTCTCTAGAACGAGCACCTTGTGTCCGGAACTGGCGAGGACGGCGGCTGCGACGCCCCCGCCGCAGCCGGAGCCAATGACGACGGCATCACAGTCCACAGTGATGACGTGTGGGCCGTCGGATACAGCTAGGCCCTTCTTGGTGAGGGAGTGGAGGATGGAGGAGTTGGATTCGTCTTTGGTTTCTACGATCCCTTTGTCGAGAGGTCTCTGTTGTTGCTGCTGTGAGTCGGGTTCTTCTTGTTCTTGGTGTGGTTCGTCGGGACCGTAGTAGCCGATTGCCTCCCACGTTGGATTCTGCTTGTTTTCATCAATCTGCAGATTTCCAATGATTGATTACGATCACTATGGGTTCGTTTGGTTGCAAGGTTGGACAGGGTTGGGTTGGGCAGGGGTACCCCTGGGAATAGTAAACTGTGAGGAGGAGAACCCTGTTTGGTTGCAGGGCCAACCCGGGTTGGGCCAAGCCAACCCTGCCCAACCCTGCAACCAAACGAGCCCTATGTAAATCTGCTCAAGAACTAGATATCAAATCCGTAAATTCCACCTTATATTTAAGTTATTGCCTACATGTGGAAAAGTCAAACAGCAGACAAGAAGAGCACAGGTAGAAACAGGAATTTAAATTTAAGAAAGAAAAAAGAAAAGTAAAAAAAGGTAGGCATTAGCACGATGTTGGCACTTTGGGTGGTCAATTAGTGGATCCAATTATATCGGGATTCGGAAATCATACAAAAGTATCATGGTCATGCGATGCGGATGGATCTAAACCATTACAAATATATCATAGTCATGGACACTCCGGAAATGCTTCAAGTAAAAATTGAGCAGGACCAACTTCCATTGACCCAAAAAGGAATACATTGGAACGTGAGCACCGTTTTACAGTCTCACTGGAACAGATTAAAAGCATTTGATATTGATAATTGATAGGTGGGTTAAAACTTTTTGGATGTTAGCATTAGGTCCGATCAGATCCAGATGGCAACTGGTCAAACTACTCCCATTAATTCAGATAAAAATACGAGAGTATATATCAGGCGATCCAGAAAGGATAATAAAGAACCGTACATATTTCATAGAATATTGCATTCGAATTTCAGAAGTTCAAAAAACAAAAGGTTATGGGAGAATGGAAGTAAGTGGAGTGAGAACATAAATGTTCGTCAGTCTCCGTTCATTGGTGGTGTGTGCACATACAAGCAGCTGGAATTATGACGATCATAACCTTTCCAAAATTTTTTCTAACATGATTTGACAGTTGTAATTGATAATCTATGCGCATATCTAAGCAGTTGTCCATAGAAATATAGTCTTGGCCATTAAATGTCATCTCTGCATCGAGGTCCTCCCAATTCAATAGAGAGGACCCATCTCAAACGGTGTTCAGTGATTAGTCCTTGCAGTAGAAATAACTTTGGGAAAAAACCATACATAGAGTTTTGTGCTTTGACCACTGTTATCTCTATTTCATATCAATCACGTATATTTTGTTCCATGCTGTAATAAGAACAGTGAATAAAACAGGCTACAACTAGACAAAGGAAAATTTGATGTCATACACCACCAATAGAACGGAAAAAGACCACCAAAGTCATGAATGGAAATTTGCTACTTAAACGTTAATATGGATAAAGGAAGCTTCACAGACAGCATGATTACCAAATCGAAGAACATGACAGAAAAAGCGAAGTTAACATATATAGTGATAAGAAGGGTACCATGGAGAACAAGACATAGAAGCAGAAGATCTTGATCAACAAGAACACCATCCTCAATGGGATCCAGAAGCTCTCCCTCGTCCACCTCTTGAGAACCTCCTCCCTCCTGTCCAGAGGCATGTCTGGGAACTTCTGAACGAAGGGGAACCTCCATGAGAGGCAGAGAGTACCACAGAGGAGGAAGGTCCCTATCCTTGTGGCCAGAAGCCACGTGACCCATCTGATCAAGGTCACCCCCTCGGGTTCCCCTCTCTTAACCAAGAACTCTGCGACCTGCATGGATGAACAGGAATATCCAACCCATTAAATCCGATTCAGATCCACAGGAACAAATGGCAACTTCACATGAAAGTCGGTGCAGATGGTCCACAGGATTGGAGACTGATTAAACAGTAAACAAACAAGAACTGCCCACAAATCAAAATCTGATCTTTTTCACAAACATCGACGAAAGCCATTACCCACAATCCAAAAGCGATTTTTTCAAGGAAATCGAAGGAAAGGGCACCTCATCTGGAAAAGGGGACTCAGAACCAGAGAACTGGAAGAAAGCCTGGTGGGCTTTGCTTGGGGGGTCCTCCCTGCCATTACTGGAGTGGAACTCCTCATCCTTGAGTGGAGGGATGAAGGCCTCACACATGGCGGAGAGAGACCTCATCTGGGAGGGGGATAGGCCGTGGCTGTAGCCCTTCTCTCTCTTCTTCTCTCCCGACAACAAGGGATGGTACCCTCTCCTCTTCATCGTTCCTTTCATGGTGGATGAGCAACAAGTTCTCTGCAACTCCCTCTTGTTTGAAGAACCCGTGAGGGACGCTTTTATAGACTTGTGGGTGTTGAATATAAGAAGGGGCGTGGCCTTCTCTGCCCGCTCTTGGCTTCCATTTTGGCATGACTGAATGGATTGGGTCAATGGAGATTTCTGCGGAAACTATGGGCCTGTTTGGTTGCTGGGTTGGACTGGGTTGGCCCAACCCTGGTTACTATTCACAAGGGTACATCTTCCTCACAGATTACTATTCACCCACCCCAACCCAGCCCAACCCAACTCAGTCCAACCCAGCAACCAAACAGACCCATGGGTTCGTGTTTTGTTTCCGCGAAAAAAGTGGTAAACTCTTTAATTATCGCATGTTTTGGCTTGAGGAAATTATCTCCAGTTTTTATTCTCAATTACTACACCTTAAAATATGCATATGATGCTGTAATTACTTGAAATATTAACATGTGGATTCCGCTTATATTGGTTATGAAAATATTAACCAGAGGTTCATGATTTTTTTATATGAAAAATAGTCATCACATAGAAATTGACGGGAGACGGGCAACAATCTGCACCGTCAATACCTTTTGGATGGCAAATCCAATCATACGAAATAAAAGCTTTATTGAAGACTTGGCTATGTCGGGGTTACCAAAGCTATTGAATTAATGCATTTACTTCCCCAGTTGGATGATTCACAAAGTGAGATACTTCTATTACGATCGTGTATGGGTACCGTCAAGCTAATGTTCGGCTTACAGACCTGTCAACTTGCTTACATGGAACGACTGCTACGTGGTTCGACAAAGGGTTACTCGGAGCTATTAAGGATATTGTGCTTTGTGGAGGTCCTTTCTTTGGTGACCTTCAATAGTGAATGGTGTCGCTACCCATCAATGTCGGTGGCTTAGGTCCGTATTCGGCTATTGAGGCTTCTTCATATGCTTTTGTGGCCTCCAGATCTCAATCCTAGATGCTCCAAGACCACATACTACGAGACAAAGAGATACATGGTCTGGATTCTGATTTTCTTAATGCTTCGGAAGGCTTACGTGTCGCACTTCCATATCTTGATCTTACATATTTTGCTAGTAAGGATACCGCCCCCCCAAAGCCCAGAATGTTTTGGCGAGTTCTTTTTTTAGCAAAATCGTAAAAAAAATGGAAGTTGAGTTTGACATGACTGATAGACAGAAAGCAATTTTTCGATATCTACAAGCTGAACATGCTCAAGATTTCCTTCTTGCCATTCCTATGAGGGCTTGCAATGCATATGTCACCCATTGAATATCGTACTATTCTCAAGTACTGCCTCATGATTCCTCTATTCCCAACCGATGAGGTTTGCTCAGTATGCCACAAATCATGCTTAGATGCTTTTGGGGAACATGCCGTTCATTGTCACGAACTTCCAAGTTTTAAATATAGACACGGTTTTGTCAGGGATGTCCTTTTTGATGTACTCAGACATGCGGGGGTTGCTTCAAAAAAAGAAGCACCGACGAATTTTTTGAGTGATCCACGTGAGGGGAGATTGACACTTAGACCAACGGGTGTTTTAATAATTGGATGAGTTGGAGAAAAACATGCATGTGTTGATTTGACTAGAGATCCTTCATTGGTAGGTAGGGCTGTCAGGAAAGCTCGAACTCGATGAGCTCAACTCGGGCTCGGCTGGTTAAGGGCTCGTGAGCCGGACTCGAAACCTTAACGAGCCCGAGCCCGAGTTGGGTTTTATGGCTCGTTAGCTTGTCGAGTCGAGTTCGAGTTGGGCATTGTTCAACTCGGAAACTCGACTCGATAACTCGTTTTCTCTCTTAATAAAAAATTAAAAATATATATACCAAAACTTTCACATTGAGTTTGATTAAACTAGAGGTTAACATTTTTCTTGCCCAAAAAGCTACACAAAAGAGTATAAAAAATCAAAATTACAAATGTCATTTCCATAATTTAATGTATAAAATAGAACAATGACTCATTAAGAGGTTCATGAGCCTGCTCATTTTGAGGCTCATGAGCCATCTCAGAAACTCACGACTCGATAAGAGGCTCGTGAGCCAGCTCATTTTGAGGCTCATGAGCCAGCTCAGAAACTCGTGGCTCGATAAGAGGCTCGTGAGTCAACTCGAACTCGACGAGTTCGAGTTGGTGATCCAGGGCTCGATCCTTATCGAGCCCGAGTTCGAGCTTAGGTTTCTTATCGAGTTCGAGTCCGAGTTGAGGACAACTCGGCTCGTTGAACTCGATAGACACCCCTATTGGTAGGTCTGATAAAGAGTGGTTTTTGTTGCGGGATACGCTTCACAAAAGGCTGCCTCAGCTAAAGTTGCTAAGCATGAGAAGGTCTGTGTTGACAATTAACATGTATTCATCCCCTTTGGTTTCGATATATTTGAGTTCTTGATAAGTGAAATATTGGAGCTCCTCAAGAGGACCCAAAAAAATTATGCATAACAATGTTATGGTTCTTAATCATGATTTTATATTTAGAAAACCGTTATTACTATGAGGAGGAAGAAATAAAATGGATCATACATCTCGGTACGAAGGTATCTATTACGGCATGTGATGGTGTCAGATTAAAACTTGTGTTTTCCGAGCAACATTTATTATCCAGTCCAGTGGAAGTGAGCATTTCTAACTATACTTTCATTATTATAGCTTCAAATTTCAATCTTCTCGGCAACGATGGCTGGATAAAACATGTTTTGATAATGAAACATCTTCCATGTTAATCTTTAAAAGACAAGAGCCACCTTCTTCACTGTTTTCTTCACGTCTTTGCAAATGAGAGATATACCCGTCCACTCCATAAGTTTGCCAGCTCTAACTGTACGACCAAATCGACTATGGAAATCAATATCCGAATATTCATTTTCATATATTCCGATGCTAAAGATACTATAACGAATATTAGTTATTGTAAGATGTCATTTGTTATTGTAATTTCCAATTATGTTATTTTTGTTGATAATGTTTTATATCTACGATGATAATTCATTGTCATTATTGTTAAAAAAATATGTACTAATTACCGCTAATGTAGTAAGGACTAAAAGGAAAAAGCCAACAGAAACTCAATGCCAACGAATACATATTCAATGTGAATTTAAAAAATAACACAATGAGCATTTTCTATTGTTATGCATTTAACTGCATAAATGTGACGATGACGAATACTAAATTATTTGTTACTTTTGACCAATTTTATTGAAGGGTAAGTACCTTTTTCCTAAAGTCAATTTTCTTTAGTAGATTTTCTTAAATATTAATAATAATATACCAATTATCTAAAACCTTAATAAAAATGTTTTTCAAACTATTCCATTTTTGTGAATTTTAAGAATAAAAAGATAATATATATCAAGAATGAGATTCGTTTTATTGTATACTTAATGGTGCTAGAATATCTTAACCTTGTTTCCAATTTAACTTATCATGAATCGTGTTCATTTAGAGCTGCCTCAGCATTTCCAATTTTGGCTCCGCCAAATCAAATGTTAGTTATAATTTTCAAATTAAATAAATAGCTATTGATTAGCTATAAGCAGCATCGGTTCGACCACCTAATCACCAGTTTCTCCGTTGACATGCAAATCGTTTTTTGCTCTTCAACGCGCCGAGTGTATTATTCGTTGTTATATTATTAGAAAAAATTTCTAGATTTTTATTTTCATATTTTTGGGATAGATATAATAAAGTATCTAATAAGTTTCCTCTTTTATATTACAAGTGTGTAGAAATCGGTATTTGTGTGTTTCTATTTAAGCAGTTCGACGTGAAATTTTATATCTAATTTTGAAAGGATGAGTCTCTTTATTTTCCTTATCTCACTTTATTACATGATTCTTTGAAAAAAGAACGTATAGAGATCCAAGAAACTGCAGATTATATAACTAGTAAATATGTTTCTCATCATGTCAACATATTTTATTAATTAGGAAGAACCATGCTCACTTGTTTCTAGTAAAAGTAGCTACGGATTTTACTATGACCTTTTTGTTGTATTTAAGTAAGTAATTTAGGTTTTAATTGGAAAATCTATGTAATTACTATAAGAGTCAATTTGGTTTCAATTGGAAAAGCAAATGGCTTGGAGGGAAAGTTAGGAATTACCAAATTTGAAACATGGAAAAGCTTGGGTGGAAGTTTAGTATGATACCTAATATCTCTAAACTTTTGGTGGGCTTATATATGAGTTCACACCTAAAGCTCTTGTAGCATTAGTAGAGAGGACACACGCGCACTCCGCTCCGTCTTCGTCTCCAGAGAGTCAATTCAGATTTCGATACTTTTGCTTCGGAATTCATTTGGTAGGTTGATTAAATTAATCACTCGAATTAATTTGCATTCGACTAAAATGAGAATTCAACTTGACCCAAACGGCTCGTTATAACCGCGGTTTCAGAATTTGAAAAGGCACGCCCGTTGAGGGGCATTTTCGAAAATCGAAGGTACCGCACGCTAGGGCACCCAACTCTTTTTTTTATACCTCTCCCTCGATGCCGCTTTTCTTCACTTGCAAGAAAAACTCTCACGCCGCCTTGGCTCTGTTCTCGTCCTTCCTCTCGTGGACGAACCTGCTTCTCTTTCTCTCGACTGCAAGTTCTCGGAGGTACTTTCAATGACGACCTCGTCGGTGTGCGCGGACGAAGATTGTGTACCGTCGTATCCTGGAAGCGGATCGTCAGTACCCTATGCATCGGTATTGTAGGGGCGATATCCTTTCTAAGGACAGTCCATTTCATGGATGCTTCGGTGGTCTCTAATCTAATATTTCTTTCATTTTGTTTGCTGCAAATTATTTATTGCTTTACCTTTCCTGAATCGTATCCTAATTTATGCTTCTGTTTAATTAATTGGTTTATGTTAGCATTATATAATCGGATAATGAATGGGAACACGTGATTATCATGATGTTAATTGTTAACGTTTCTCTGTCAATTCATTTGGATCCGTTGTATTACTGTTTAATATATGCACTGTTGATCCTGTTTCCAACAATCTTAAAGAGGTTATTCAAAACCGGTTTTAAAATCATGTTGGAAACAATGTTTAAATCGAGAGTGAATATGACGGGTATGCTTGAGAAATTCGGTGGTCAGAAATTTTCGCGTTAGCAACAACGCATGAAGATCTGGTTAACCATCATAGGACTAATCTCTATGCTTGAAACTAACTATCTTACGGTGGAAACGGAAAATCCCATACCCGATAAACAAAAGACGCAATTCGCGTGGAAAGAACGGGATCGTATATGACATGGTTGCATCTTGTTGGCCCTGTCCGACACGTTGTTGACGTATACTGTTCATCCACGCAGACTGTGAAGGGGCTATGGGAAGATTTGGATCATAAGTATAATACCGAAGATCTTGGTATTGAAAAATACTCCGTGGCCAAGTTTTTAAAGTTTTCATGATCGAAGGGAAGTTAGTTTCTGAACAGGCACACGAGTTTTTACTCCTGCTCCATGATTTAGAAGATGTTGAAATGAAACTTCCATAAAAGTATCAGGTAATGTGCATCATAGAAAAATTCCTCAACATTGGGAAGATTTCGGTATGACCTTAAAACATAGGAAGGGAAAAATTTCTATGGATGACTTGATGGTGGCAATTGCCATAGAGGAGGAACACATGAAACAAAAGCATGTGCTTCCTGTCGATATTCATGCTAAAGTCAATTTCATGACCTCGAAAGGTAAGGATAAGAAGGAAAATGGTACTAATAACAATAAAATGAAATCAAAGGGTAAGATTCAGAAAAAGGCAAAGAATAAACCCTGTTGACACTGTAATCAGGTTGACCATTAGAAGAAGAACTATCCGTCCTTAAAGGCTCAACCTAAGGCTGCAGACGAGAGTTCAAAAGTTAATAAGATCACTATGAGACTTGGAGCTAGCGAGAGGTATGTCTCTATAAAAGCTGAACTATACCATATTCATGATCCAAATGACTGGCTCATAGATACGGGAGCAATGTAAATATTTGTTCTGACAAAACTTTGTTTTCTTCTTATCAGACCTGCAGTGGTGGGATTGTGAAGATGGGGAACGATTCTGCAGCCAGGGTGTTAGGGTCGGGACAAGTCAACTTAAGGTTCTCCTTTGGACGTGTCTGGTTGTTGCACAAGGTGCTACATGTTCCTGACATCAAGAAGAATGTTTTAGTGGCTCTATCTTAGTTAGAAATGATTTTGAATTTAACTTTAAATGTAATAAAATTGTCATTCCGAGACATGTCAATTTTTATGAAAAAGGCTATTTAGCAGATTTTGATTTGTTGTTTAGAATTAGATGTGATTCAGTAAACATTGATTAAATAAATGTTTTATGTTCTGAATGTTCTAATTCTGTGTCTCATGCTGTGAATAATTTAGAATCTTGTAATCTGAAACATGGTAGATTGGGACAAGTAAACTTAAATTCAATTAAGAGAATGATGAATTTAGAGTTGATCTTTAAACACAATATTGATCAAACTTAAAAATATGAAATCTGTATGCAACGTAAGACACCTAGGAAGTCTTTTCATTCTGTCTCTAGAGATAGTGAGATCTTGGATCTAGTGCACATGGATATCTCTGAGTTTAATGGTGTATTGATCCGAGACAATAAGAAATATTTTATCACTTTTATAGATGATGACAGTAGATACTGCTATGTATATGTTATGAAAACCAAGGATGAAGCCTTAGAGAAATTTCTTATATTTAAGAATGAGGCTGAGACACAAACCGAGAAAGTGCTTAAACGCCTTAGATCAGATAGAGGAGGTGAATATACCTCTAACTTGTTTGATGAACAATGCAAATCATTTGGCATAGTTAATGAAGTTATGACCCCATATTCACCGCAATCAAATGGGATAGAAGAACAGAAAAATATAACCTTAACTGACATGATCAATGCTCTCCTACAGAGTTCTGGACTTCCAACCTATATGTGGAGAGAAGCCTTGAATACGACTTGCCATATTCTGAACATGATTCCTCCAAGGCATATGGAAAAGTGTCCTTTCGAATTTTGGAGAAATAGAAAATCAATCTTAAGATATCTCAAAGTGTGGGGTTGTCTCGCTAAGCTTTTAGTCCCAGAACACAAGAGAAAGAAGCTTGGTCCAAAAATTGTTGATGCGGTCTTATTAGGTTATTTGGAAAATAGCTATGCATATATGTGCTTGGTAATTCGATCCGAGATACCGGGCATAGATGTCAACACCATTGTTGAACTCTATGATGCTACCTTCTTTGAGGATGTCTTCCTGATGAAGACTGGGATTCCTTAGAATCTGACCATTGAGGGCGCCTCCACATCAGAATCTATTCCAGATCAAGTGGAAAGGATAACGAATGTAGGAGCTGAGACTCAACTTGAACCCAATGACCTTTCAGAAGAGATTGAGCTAAGGAGAAGTAAAAGACTTTGGATAGCCAAGAATCTGGGTAGCGACTTTGTTGTCTACCAGATTGAAGGTGATCCACCAAGTTACAGGGAAGCCATGGCTTCATCTGAAGCAAAACAATGGAAGGAAGCCGTCAAATTTGAGATGAATTTTATTATGGCTAATGGAGCTTGGGAGTTGGTTGATTTACCTAAAGGGTGCTATACCATTGGGTGCAAGTGAGTGTTTAAGAGAAATCTTAGGCCTGACGGATCAATTGAAAAATATAAAGTCAGATTAATTGCTAAGGTCTTTAGGAAAAATGAAGGCATCGATTATTTTGATACATATTCCCCTGTAACTAGGATGACCACAATCTGGATGCTCATAGCATTGACCTTTGTATATGATCTCTCTATCCACCAGATAGATGTGAAGACCACCTTTTTGCATGGCGATCTTGAGGAGGAGATCTATATAATCAACCCGATGGACTTGCGACTCCTGGGAATGAGGGAAAGGTTTGCAATCTTGTTAAATCATTTTACGGATTGAAACAAGTACCAAAGCAGCGACACGAATAATTTGACCAAGTTATTTTGTCATATGGCTTTAAGGTTCATGAATCCGATAAGTGTATCTATTCCAACGAAAGGTGTTGAGTGTATTGTCTTGTGCATGTATGTTGGTGACATATTGTTGTTTGGATCACAAGTGAGGATTATTAGTGAGACTAAGGCATTCTTAAGCAATAAGTTTGACGAAGGACATGGGTGTTGCTGATGTAATCTTGGGTCTCAAACTGACAAGGTCAGTTGATGGGAGCGTAGTTTCTCAATCTCACTATGAGAGGGTACTTGAGAAATTTGGATATCAAGATTGCAAAGCTATAAGCACTACTTTTGATTCATCCAAAACACTGCCTAAGAATAAAAATGTACCTATAGCTCAGCTAAGGTATTCACAAGTGATAGGAAGTTTAATGTATCTTGCTAAGTGCACGATGCCTGATATTTCATTCTCGGTTGCAAAGCTGAGTGGATACATTAGCTGTCCTGATCGTACTCACTGGGAGGCTCTGGATCGAGTACTGAAGTACTTGATGGGAACTATTTCCCTTAGTTTGCATTATGATAGACATCCATCTGTACTAAAAGGATATAGTGATGCAAGCTGGATAGGAAAAATAGAGGAGTTTAGGAGTAATGGTGTTACTGGGTATGTCTTTACCCTTGGAGGCGGTGCAGTCTCCTGGAGGTCTGTGAAGCAGACTATTCTAGCTCGTTCCACCTTTGAGGTCGAGTTGTGTGCTTTGGACACCACTGGAACTGAGGTTGAATGGCTAAGGGAACTTTTTTCTTAAATTCCCAGGGTAGGTCATTCAATTCCTACGATCTCGGTACATTGTGATAACATGACCACAATTGCCAAGATCAAGAGTTCAAAGTTCAATCAAAAAACAAGAAGATAAATACAAATCAGACTTAAGACATTAAGGGATTTGGTGTCTCGAGGACTGTTGGCTGTGGATTTTGTTGGATCCAAAGACAACATGACATATACGTTGACTAAGGGACTTGATAGATCTTTATTCCTAAAGTCTAGGATTGGGATGGGACTGAAACCCATTGGGAGTTCCTATACAGTAGTAACCCATCCTATCTGAGTGGAGATCCCACAAAGTAGGTTCAATGTGGTAATAACAAGATGTTTGGAGAACTTGTTAGCACTCTTATCTTAATGCGTATGCATGAGTGTCTTATCCCTGAAAGCCTGAGTGTCATTTAAGCTGCAAATTTAGGAAGAGCGTAGGCTCTGAATGGGTTCAAGCCTTTGGGCAGGATGTTAGCAGTGCATCCTTGGAGAACACCACCTATGTGAGTTTACTGTGGGCCGCAGTTAAAGGAAGAGGGTCTTTCCTGAACACACTCATGAAACATGATAGTGGTGCATGGCCTTTAAGAGCACAAACCCTGAAGATTGTACCAAGAACAATGCTTTGGTGTTTCTACCGTATACTTTAACATCAAGGTCTGAAGTTCAAGACGTAGTTCACTTCGTTCCTGTTAAAGTGAAAGTAACAAACTCAGGTAGAGGTTCAAACCGGATGGTACCTTTATTGAAAGCAAAGTGTGGCAGCCAAAAGATGTGTTTTAACTCTCTTTGAATCTCTTTTTCAAATTGGTGAATTCGTAGGGGATTGTTGTATTTAAAGTAAGTAATTTAGGTTTAATTGGAAAACCTATGGAATTACTATAAGAGTCAATTTGGTTTAAATTGAGAAATCAAATGGCTTGGAGGAAAAGTTGGGAATTCTCAAATTTGAAACATAGAAAAGCTTGGGAGGAAGTTTAGTGCCATACATAATATCTCTAAACTTTTGGTGGGCTTATATATGAGTTCACACCCCAAGCTCTTGTAGCATTAGTAGAGAGGAGGAATGGAGGACCACACACGCGCACGCGCTCGCTCCGCTCCATTTCTGTCTCCGGCTCCGGCTCCAGCTTGGGAGAGTCCATTCGGATATCAGATCTCGATACTTTTGCTGCGAATTTCATTAGGTAGGTCGATTAAAATAATCACTCAAATTAATTTGGATTCGACTAAAATGAGAATTCAACTCGACCCAAACGACTCGTTATGGCCGCATTTCGGAATTAAAAAAAACACGTCCGTTGAGGGGCATTTTCGGAAATCAAAGGTACCACGCACTGGGGCACACGACTCTCTTTTTATACCTCTCACCCAATACTGCTTTTCTTCACTCGCAAGAAAAACTCTCATGCCGCCTTGGCTCAGTTCTCGTTCTTCCTCTCGCGGACGAACCTGCTTCTCTTTCTCTCGGCTGCAAGTTCTCAGAGGCACTTTCGAGGACGGTCTTGTCGGTGTGCGCGGAAGAAAACCGTATACCGTCGTATCTTGGGAGCGGATAGCTAGTACCCTAAGCATCGGTATTGTGTGGGCGATATCCTCTCTAAGGGCAGTCTATTTCATGGATGCTTCAGTGATCTCTAATCTAATCTTTCTTTCATTCTATTTGCCGAAAATTGTTTATTTCTTTACCTTTCCTAGATCGTGATGAATACCCATTCATCATTCTTTATTCTTTTATTTTAGCTACAAAACCTTTGCCAAACACATGTAGATATATGTAAATAATAATAATTAACATTTGGCATGCATTGTGTAAATAAATAATTAGCATGTTTTTGTGCTAAATAAAAGAATAAAGAAATAAAAGGAAAAGAGAGAGATATTTAGAATTAATATTGAGCGACCTAATCCCAAGGGAGGGCTCAGCATGGGCCTGACCGCATAAAAATCCAAGTAGAGAGAGATAAGGAAGCTCATGTGTGTACATATATACCTATAAATAAATAAAAATATTTTCCTCTAAATAAAAATAAAAATGGGTGTGTATTTATATGTATATATTTGTAAATACTAAATTAAAATAAAAATGAAAAAAATAAAAGAAATAAAAATAAAAATCAAAGCCTTCATTGTACATATACCATATATGTATATAAATAAAAGTAATTATTTTACCCTTATAAATAATTAATAAAAATAAAATAAAAATATACTTTTATTCCAAATTTTATTCTATAAATATATAAAATACAAAATTGGAATAAAATGTACAAAAATAAATAATTAAAAATCAAAAATAAAAAATGTATAGTGTATACACCTATATATAATATACTATATTATAAATACCTAATTTTTATTTCAAAAAAACAAATAAAAATCACAAAAAATAGTTTATAAATAAGTAAACATTTTTCATGTTTTAACTTTTTCCAAAATCGGCCATTTACTATTTATATTGAATTTCCAATATTTATGACGTGGTCGCACCTGATTGGTCCACGAGGGATGTTGACCCCCCGGTCAACTCCCCCCCTTGGACCACTAGCCCGCGGATCTTTTCACCCGACCCGAGTTCTCCCAATTATAGCGCCTTGATCCGAACTCCAAATCCGCAAACCCCGGGTCCTGATCATTCCTTGATCATCCGAGATCCACGCCCGGTGGTTTCTTCTTGGGGTTCGGGCTCCGATATCCATGCCCGACCTCATCTTCTCGGACCCCTAGGACTATTTAGTCTCAGCTCCGCCGCATGATTCCAGGTATCTTTGGCTCCACCTTTCCATCCCAGGATCTCCACTACCTTCGCCTGAGTGACAGCTAGCTGCGGGTGGTGTCGCAGTGAGGAGGAGGTGTCCCAGCCACTGATCCGGCCACTTATCGCCGCTGTGCGCTGCCCAGGAGCAGCGCTCGAGCCTCGACGTCCCTCGAGGCGAAGACCAGGAGCTTCAGAAGCTCTTCCACAGTCGACCTCAACCATCTGGTAAGCTTGATCCTTTCTATCTTTCTCTAATTTCCAGTTACGCCCAATTTCATCCATCGCCATCGACCATCGATTTCGATCATTCCATTCACCCATTTCATCGATAGACCCGACCATCACCTCCGCCCTTCTCCCCTGCACGTTCTTCACATATCCATTCAACCCAGTTCACCCCGGAACTGGGAGTCGATCTCCCTCACCGTCGCATCGCCGAAGATCCTTCGCCCCGACGCGCCGAACACCCATCTCGCCTCTAACAGAATCGAGGCATTTTGCCCTCGACCAAGGAGTCTTTCTGTGCTACTTTTCAGGTCCTAGGAGGTCCATTTGAGGACCTCAACACCCAGGCACAGGATCCCAGCTCCGCCATCGTCGCCTGGGCTCCTTGGAGCTCTTTGGTATCATTGGAGGAGCTCTTCATCCGTGGGAGGCTTTGGCAATCCTTTTCCACCCATCAGCAGCCCCCGAGGAGGTCCAGCGCACCAGCATTCCTCTGGCGAAGCTCGCCGGCGAGGAGTTCTTCCAGAGTCCTCCTCCGCTGTTCGTTCAGCCCAGGAGACCCAGATTTGATCTGGACCGCATGTCTATACGAAGAAGCGCCCCTGTACGAGCACCGTCTGATCAGCACGTGGGGCTACCTTCACCGTCTGTCGCAGAGGAGGGGTGATCCATGTCCATAGACGTTCGATCAGATACGTGGCGAGCCCTCCACCGTCAGATCAGAGCCGAGGCCCTTCGTTGGTGCGCCACCCCTTGCAGCCGTTGGATACACCACGTGGCGCGCATCCAGTCCCTCGGTTAATAAAGGGTAATTTACCCTTAGGCCCTCTCTCTTTTAGTCTTTATTATTTAGTCCTATAAATATTTTCCATAGTTCATTTTATTTTGGTAAAATTGCATAGAGGACCTGATAGTTTACTTTAATTGCATTTCTACCCTTATATCTGTTGGACACGTTCTTCGTCACGTGAATCTTTGGTGATTTTGCATATATGGGCATGTAGTCTGGATGTGTTAATGAATGAAGTATATGTTTTTATATTTGCACTTATGCCCCTGTGAATGTTTTTATTAAGCTTGTGTTGAATAGTTTGGGCATTGTACAACTTAGCCCCTGGACTTTTAGCACCTGTTGCTAATAAGTCTGAGGACTTAAGTTTCCTTTCATTTGGGTCCCTCAGTGCCCAGAATACGTGCCGCGCACGTGGGAATCTGGCATTTTTGCACGAAGACCCCCTGAGCTTCTAAGTGTATTACATTTTGGCCCCTAGAACATATTTTTATTACAAACAGGTCCCTGTGCACTTTGGGCTCTTGTTTGTTTTAAATAAAATACCAAATTTCATCCAAATTGAGTGAAAATTTGATACGTGGCTCCTGCCACTGTGTAGAATTTTCACCAATTTTTGGGAAAATGTTTGAACCCTTTTATTATTTTTAAAAATTAAAAAACCCTTAATTTTGTCTCTGTCCAGATTATAAAATCCAAAAAAATTATAAAAACCTCTTTAAAAATTATAAAAAATAAGACTTTGTGTATTTTTGTGTGTTTGATTTTCTGGCCAATTTTGGCCATTTTTGGATTCATAAAAAATTTAAAAATTAAAAAACCTTGAAAAACTTATAAAATTTTTAATAAATAACAGAAAACTCAAAAATTAATAAACCCTCTTTCTAATTTTTCCTTTTTATTCTATTTTCAAAGAAAAATACCTTTAGGCTTTGAAAAGACCATTTAGTATTTTTAAGTGGTCTTTAAAGCCTGGCTGGACATTATTCATTGGTTTCAGCAATGTTTTATTTTTAGAAAATTCCCTAAAAATCAAAAAATACTCAAAAATTCATCAAAAACATTAAAAAATACAAAAATTCTAAAAATATTTTTGTTTGAATTTTTAGAGCATTTTTGACTAATTAAATAATTGCTTGAAGTTGTTTTTATTTGCCTTTTATTATTTTTCCTTCATATTTAAAAATCCAAAAAAATATAAAAATATTAAAAATCCACCAAAGGTTCCTTGTTTTTATTTTTCCTTTATTTTAGACTACTTCGTAGGCCGCAAGGTCAATCCGCGCTCCCTGAGTCCGACCTTGGGTGCTATACCAGGCTAATCTCATAGCCAGGGCCATTAGTTATTTTTCTCTGATTTTATCTCTGTTTGGTGGTCTGTTCCATAAGTTTTCTTGATCGACCGATTGATTTCTCGAGCGACTGAGGTCGCAACGACCTTCTCTAGATTTTATTCACCTTAGTCTGTTCGTGGATTTTTTCGGTCATCAGAATGGCGTTGTTGCCGGGGAGCACGGCTTAGTAGTCGGTTTCTTTTTCTTTTTATTTTGTTTTCTTTTTCGCGGCTTTCCGAGGCTTTTTATTTTTCTTTTATTTTTATTTTATTTTATTTTTATTTCTTTTCTTTTCTTTTTGTTTTTTGTTTGTTTTTGCTTGTTTATTTTTATTTTTATTTTTGCATATATACCCTATTTTCTTTCTTTCTTTTTTTATTCTATTTGCTTTATTTTTATCTGGTCTGTGAAACTCTTTTGTCTTCTTGCGAGGGCTCGAGGACCGAGGCGGCGACTTTCGAGGAGCCGGCGCAACCGCGGCTATCGGAGGCGGCTCCCTTCTGCACGGAGCCGTAGGAGAGTGCGAGGAGACAACCGAGTGCGGGAGCTTAGATTAGCTTTAGTTTAGACTTTATTTTCAGCATTATTTGAAGTGTTGTAATAATACATGACAATAGGACACTCAGCAGGACTTTTGAGACTCTCGGGGTCTGTTTCGCCGAGTAGCGGTGTGCTCGGGGGACCCCTCGGCTATTTCACAGCTTTTCATGATTTTCGTATTTTTTTATTTATTTATTTTCTGCCTATTCAGTTTCTCACAGTTTTGAGCCCCTAGCCTTAGGATTTTTGCTTGACTGTGACGTAATAAATAGGATCCAAACACCCTAATAAATCTGCCTGTACCTATAGAGCGGTAATTGGACCAACATAAAAATAATAATAAAATAGTCAATCCATTACCTTCAAGCCTACGCGCCACAGCCCACCCTGCCAAGCGCTGCTCCTGAACTCGATTTGTCGAGAGGAGGAGGGGTGGACCGAGACCAGATTCTTGGATTGGAGGCTGGTGGTCGACTAGACGTTCTTTCGAGTAGAACTGTTGCTTAGGGCTCGGATTTCCGCTTACACCATTTAGGTAGTTTTATTTCAGTCTTTAAATTCTGCGCAGATCATTTTGCATGTAGACTGCTGGAGTCAGGTACGCATCTCTTACTCTGCATGCATCATTGATTTTCTCACGCATCGGCTTTTTTGACTTCTCCCCCCTAATTTTTGGACTTAATAACCAGGAGAACCGAAAAATTCGTTAGGCGTTTGCTTTTTATTGAAAAATACATAAAATTTGAAACAATAAAATCGGGACTGCTAATCACACTTGACCTAAAAGACACCTCACTGAAAAATTTATCTTGGGGAGAGTAACGCCCTCCTTGTTTGGTTTGGATGAGCGAGAGAGTGACCCGCAACTTAGGCTAGAGCCACATCCAATTTTTCTCGACTGATTACCTGCTTTCTGTACGGGATAGTCGGTTGAGAAATATCGAATTCCTATTAGCTCACGTAATCGCTCTGAAAGACTGAATGATCACCTAAAATAAAATTGACAAGATAATTGACCGATCACTTTCGATCTTCAGCTCGTGTGCGTAGGTGAATCAGGGGTTTTATTTTCTCATCTTGTGTGATTCCAGATCCCTTCTGCCTTCCCCCATCTTCTTCTCCACCCATTCTTCTTTCTTCCACCTTCCCTTCAGTCTTCTTCTTCTCCTTTACCCCTGGATGATGGATCCCCCTCACTCCTGGCCGACTCTTACGGTTTCTTCTCCATTCTCTGACCATCAGTCCAGTCCACCTTCAAGGGAGGTCAGATCCCCGACCAATCTCCCGCTCCCTCCCTCCCATCTCTTTCTCTACTCTGGGCATGATGTCCTTGACGTCCGAGGATATCAGATAGAGCACATGCGAGACCCGGACGATGTCGTTGCTGAGTCAAGAGTGCACTCCGTTCGTGATCAGAGAGAGCAATGGAGATCATCAGATAGATCCTATCCCAGATTGATGGAGGAGCATATAGGACAGGTAGCTCAGTCAGCTTCTACATTACGTCCATTCGTCTTGGATTTGGATTACATTCAGAGACTGTCGACATTTTAAGGGGAGGCGCACGAGGAGCCTTATCTTCACCTGTCCGCATTCGAGGAATTCCGCAGAGCACAGAGATATTCAGATATCACAACAGAGGAGCTGATGAGGAGGACCTTCCCATTCACACTTCAGGACAGAGCCATGAGATAGCACCGACGATTGGGGAGGAGATTCGATACGTGGGGAGAGCTATGCCGAGAGTTATTACAGAGATACTTCCCCCAGCGTAGAGCAGAGTTTATGCGGTCTTTGATCACCGAGTTTTCAGTTGATCCCCAGGAGCCACTGCATGAGGCATGGCCGAGGTTTCTTGATCTCTTGAGGAGATTTCCAGACCACGGACTTCCACTGGCAGACCTTATCGAGATCTCCATGCGGGGGATGACCGCAGAGCAGATAACACTGGTGATTACCACATGTGGCGGTTCACACCGCAGTTCCGACATTCACCTACTGGATACCATCTCGAGCTTACTTTCATAGAGTTCTTCTTCACGAGATGCCCTAGTCGGGACAACACATGAGGATGTTGCAGTACCAGTACGGTGTGTCGCATTACATGAGGAGACAGTTTCTACACACCAGCCAGAGGACTTGGATCATGCAGCACCACAGAGTACAGATGAGATGACTGCTATAGCAGAGGTTCGGACCCAGAGTCTTCTCGAGTTCACGTTGGTTTTCCAACTGGAGTTTGAGTCAGCCCCAGAGTTTCCAGTCGACGAGTATTGAATATCAGATCTTCTGATACTCCAGGAAACGGAGGAGCCCCCGCTACTACAGCCATTGAGTCAGCCACTCAAGTTTCCAGTCCCGGAGAAGCTAGCTTCTTTTCTGCAGAGATACTTCTCAGAGTATGACAGATTTCATGACTTAGCCCAGCATCCACAGTTCGATACGGGACACCACTTTGAGAGACCAGACACAGATAGTCCCATATTCGAGTCTTTTATCCTCCACTTTGACGAGGCAGACACGCTGAGGACCAGTTAGCAGCCAGCATTGCCGCAGAGCGAGGATCAGCCACAGATACAGTGCCAGCCTCCGCGGTGTTGACCAGTACCTTCTCCTGCTTCCAGATTGCCGAGAGCTACACTTCAGATGATGATGCATCCTGGTGCACCGAGTGGATACTCCACAGCAGCGCAGATGCCCTTCTAGATCCTGATCCTCTACTTTTCACCTCTGATCTTGCATTCCTCCCCGAGGGTTATCTGCGGGAGAATGTCGCAGACGATGTGTACTCAGTTTCACCTTCTGAGAGTCTATCTGATCTGATGGAACACGAAACCGTGTCTTCTGATCCTTCTGATTCTGAGTTATCTCACCTCGACGACCCTCGCGAGGATGAGCCCATCTTGGAGATATTCGATGATTTGCCTGACTTGTCTCTACTTTATGCATCGGATATCAGTTTTCTTAGAGAGTCTCCTGATCTTGACTGTCCACACCTTTTTGAGACATTGATTGACGTGGAGGATTCCATTACTGATCCATCCTTCTCCACGTTTGACTTCGTCAGCTCCACACTTCCACTCCAGTCTGATCCAGAGCCGACGATTTCTTTTGTGCTACCGGATCCCGATCATATATTTCCATATCCTTGGCTGGTAGCAGACACCCGCCTGATAGCATACCTGGGTGTCATTCTTTACACTGTTGCTTTCACCGCAGTTCTCATACCAAGACTGCGGCGACAGTACGGCATTCGCCTTACAGATGCCGTCTTGAACCTTGACACTGCTTTATCCTAGACTTTGCGCCCAGCTAGGGGCGTAAAACCTAGCGCTTGTTGAGAGGCACCTCAACATTGTACCCTTTTGTATATACGTGTTTCGTCTTAGTTTGATCTCTCTTTCTTCCGTTCCTGTTTTCACCCCAGGTCTCGCTTAGGATTATCTTTGCTATACTTAGGATATACCTCATCCTAAGTATAGGGGGTGAAACACCGGGTTGTTCTTCCGTTCTGTTCCATCACTTCTGTTGTTGCCTATACTTAAGGATTCTTCACCTTAAGTATAGGGGGAGTGATGCCCCTCACCCTGTATATATTTGTTGTTTTTCTTCGTGTCTTGCTACCCCTGTTTTTGCTGCCTATACTTAGGGATATTTTACCCTAAGTATAAGGGGGTAGACCCTGTACATTCTTCACTCGGTTTTCCCTTCGTGTACAGCCTGCTATACTTAGGATTATTTGATCCTAAGTATAGGGGGAAAAGCCGAGACTCTCTTGATTTTCTATTATTTCATTCGTCTTTGTAAATAACCTTCCTTTTCACTTCCCTATACTAAGCACGAGTTATGTCTTCTTCATCGCTCTTGACTCTGAGGACATCGTTCGAGCTAAGTATAGGGGGGTGTGTATATATTTCATATATACTTTAGCCATAACTCGTACTTTGTGTGAGTGTGTTAATAAATAAAAATGGCTAAAAACCCAAAAATCCATAAAAATTAAAAAAAATTTCCCTGTAAATAAACATTTTTTTATTTGCACACACATAGCTTTTGTACAAATTATTTTTGTAAAAATGTTTTCAAAAACTTTTTGCGTAAATAGTATGTAAATATGTGCATATCAAAACTATGTATATAGTACAAAATTTTTCCAAAATGTTTTGAAAATCAAAAGTTTGCAAAAACCTTGTGTAAATTTGCGTAAATATTTTGCAAAACTTACATTCATGCACACATTCATGATTTCAAAACATTTTTCAAAAATTTTGTATTTGTGTAAATATTGTGTAAATAGCATCCTTGTATATATATGTATAGTTTTTTTTCTGGATTATAGTTGACATTTAAACTAGCCTGAATTAAATTGGGAAATGGAGCTTGATTAAGATCTTAATCCACCTAATCATAAGAGGAACCTTATATGGCTTAGGGTTAAGGCTTTTCAGGTCCATGGTGACTTAATTCTTTGAATCCACTAGGCTATGATCACATGTCATCTCAATGAGCCTAAGTAGAGCACTTAACAACGCACACATGACTCATATAGACAATGGCTTGACTTGGACCCGCACTTTGCACCAAGCTCTCTACGGATGAGGTGGTGAGGAGGCAGTCTTCCTTGACTTGGGGTAGCATATGAGGGTAATACTTCTAGGCGGAACCTCTCTTCTTCTTTTAGTGAAGGAAGTGCATCTCAACTTGGTCTGGTTGCCATGAGGTCTAACGACAGGAGTTGTGGGTTGCAATAATGCTTCAAAAGAGGGATAGTCTACTGGCTCAAGAGGAAAAACTCCTTATGTATATATGTTGCACATTGTATATGTTGTACATACGAACTTGAAAAAAATGTAAAAAGAAAATAACTCCAAAAAAGTGGTGGGTCTGATAGAAAATGATAATCCCACCGGAGTATGTATATAGTGCAAAATAAGCAAAGCTTGAGACTTATGGATTCCATCTTATGTAGCTTGCAGCAGGGAGACTTAGCTACATTGGTTGAGCTCCCAAGGATACATGGCTACACTGGCCATGGTCCATTCTCTTCTCCCCCCTCTTCTTGAGCCGGTTGAACTTGAACTTAGAAGGGAATACCCCGCTCCTCGAGGAAAGAGTGGCCAAACTAGGGTCATAGAGTTACCTTGTTGGGGAGGGTTATCGAGTTGCTACTTCTGAGGTGGAGAGCTATACCTCACTTACACAGTACAAGGAAAGATTCATAGTCTTCAGGGTTTGTGTATGTCGACTTGTTCTGATCTGGATTGTTGAGGAGTCTTGATTATAGATTAGTGGATCTTAGAGGCTGTTGAGTTTTAAACCTAAGTCTAAATAAGGTTCCGACACATTAATAATCCAAAGATCTGATCGAGCTCCATAATTCACTTTAGTGAAGGCAAGTTTAATTATCAGCATTAATCCATGCATTTTCTCTTCTTTTTCTTTTTCACTTCTTTTTCAAATAAGTGTTTGCTAAGGGACTAGCAAAGTTAAGTATAGGGGGGGTGATGAATACCCATTCATCACTCTTTATTCTTTTATTTTAGCTACAAAACCTTTGCCAAACATATGTAGATATATGTAAATAATAATAATTAACATTTGGCATGCATTGTATAAAAATAAATAATTAGCATGTTTTTGTGCATAAATAAAAGAATAAAGAAATAAAAGAAAAAGAGAGAGATATTTAGAATAAATATTGAGCGACCTAATCCCAAGAGAGGGCTCAGCATGGGCATGACCGCATAAAAATCCAAGTAGAGAGAGATAAGGAAGCTCATGTGTGTACATATATACCTATAAATAAATAAAAATATTTTCCTCTAAATAAAAATAAAAATGAGTGTGTATTTATATGTATATATTTGTAAATACTAAATTAAAATAAAAATGAAAAAAATAAAAAGAAATAAAAATAAAAATCAAAGCCTTCATTGTACATATACCATATATGTATATAAATAAAAGTAATTATTTTACCCTTGTAAATAATTAATAAAAATAAAATAAAAATATACTTTTATTCCAAATTTTATTCTATAAATAAATAAAATACAAAATTGGAATAAAATGTACAAAAATAAATAATTAAAAAATCAAAAATAAAAAATGTATAGTGTATATACCTATATATAATATACTATATTATAAATACCTAATTTTTATTCCAAAAAAATAAATAAAAATCACAAAAAAATTAGTTTATAAATAAATAAACATTTTTCATGTTTTAACTTTTTCCAAAATCGGCTATTTACTATTTTATATTGAATTTCCAAATATTTATGACGTGGCCGCACCTGATTGGTCCACGGGGGATGATGACCCCCCGGTCAACTCCCCCCTTGGACCACTTGCCTGCGGATCTTGTCGCCCGACCCGAGTTCTCCCAATTATAGCACCTTGATCCGAACTCCAAATCCACAAACCCCGGGTCCTGATCATTCCCTGATCGTCCGAGATCCACGCCCGGTGGTTTCTCCTCGGGGTTCGAGCTCCGATATCCATGCCCGACCCCATCTTCTCGGACCCCTAGGACTATTTAGTCTCAGCTCCACCGCACGATTCCAGGTATCTTTGGCTCCGCCTTTCCATCCCAGGATCTCCACTACCTTCGCCTGAGTGACAGCTAGCTGCGGGTGGTGTCGCAGTGAGGAGGAGGTGTCCCAGCCACTGATCCGGCCGCTTATCGCCGTCGTGCGCCGCCCAGGAGCAGCGCTCGAGCCTCGGGCCTCGATGTCCCTCGAGGTGAAGACCAGGAGCTTCAAAAGGTCTTCCACAGTCGATCTCGACCATCTGGTAAGCTTGATCCTTTCTATCTTTCTCTAATTTCCAGTTATGCCCAATTTCATCCATCGCCGTCGACCATCGATTCCGATCATTCCATTCACCCATTTCATCGATCGACCCGACCATCACCTCCGCCCTTCTCCCCTGCACGTTATTCACCTATCCATTCAACCCAGTTTACCTCGGAACTGGAAGTCGATCTCCCTCGCCGTCGCATCACCGGAGATCCTTCGCCCCGACGCGCCGACCACCCATCTCGCCTCTAACAGGGTCGAGGCATTTTGCCCTCGACCCAGGAGTCTTTCTGTGCTACTTTTCAGGTCCTAGGAGGTCCATCTGAGGACCTCAACACCAAGGCACAGGAGCCCAGCTCTGCCATCGTCGCTCGGGCTCCTTGGATCTCTTTGGCATCATCGGAGGAGCTCTTCATCCGCGGGAGGCTTTGGCAATCCTTTTCCACCCATCAGCAGCCCCCGAGGAGGTCCAGCGCACCAGCATTCCTCCGGCGAAGCTCGTCGGCGAGAAGTTCTTCCAGAGTCCTTCTCTGCCGTTTGTTCTGCCCAGGGGACCCAGATTTGATCTGGACCGCACGTCTATACGAAGAAGCGCCCCTGTACGAGCACTGTCCGATCAGCACATGGCGCTACCTTCACCGTCCGTCGTAGAGGAGGGGCGAGCCCCGTCCATAGACGTCCGATCAGATACGTGGTGAGCCCTCCACCGTCAGATCAGAGCCGAGGCCCTTCGTTGGTGCGCCGCCCCCTGCAGCCGTTGGATACACCACGTGGCGTGCATCCAACCCCTCGGTTAATAAAGGGTAATTTACCCTTAGGCCCTCTCTCTTTTAGTCTCCATTATTCAGTCATGTAAATATTTTCCGTAGTTCATTTTATTTTGGTAAAATTGCATAGAGGACCTGGTAGTTTACTTTAATTGCATTTCTACCCCTGTATCTGTTGGACACGTGCTTCGTCACGTGAATCTTTGGTGATTTTGCATATATGGGCCTGTAGTCTGGATGTGTTAATGAATGAAGTATATGTTTTGATATTTGCACTTATGCCCCTGTGAATGTTTTTATTAAACATGTGTTGAATAGTTTGGGTATTTTACAACTTAGCCCCTGGACTTTTAGCACCTGTTGCTAATAAGTCCGGGGACTTAAGTTTTCTTTCATTTGGGTCCCCCAGTGCCCAGAACACGTGCCGCGCAGGTGGGAATCTAGCATTTTTGCACGAGGACCCCTTGAGCTTCTGAGTGTGTTACGTTTTGACCCCTGGAACATATTTTTATTACAAACAGGTCCCTGTGTACTGTGGGCTCTTGTTTGTTTTAAATAAAATATCAAATTTCATCCAAATTGAGTGAAAATTTGGTACGTGGCTCCTGCCACCTTGTAGAATTTTCACCAATTTTTGGGAAAATTTGTGAGTCCTTTTATTTTTTAAAAAATTCAAAAACCCTTAATTTTGTCTTTGTCCAGATTATAAAATCCAAAAAAAATATAAAAACCCTCTTTAAAAATTATAAAAAAATTAGGCTTTTTGTATTTTTCTGTGTTTGATTTTCTGGCCAATTTTGGCCATTTTTGGATTCATAAAAAATATAAAAATTAAAAACCTTGAAAAACTTATAAAAATTTTAATAAATCACAGAAAACTCAAAAATTAATAAACCCTCTTTCTAATTTTTTCTTTTTGTTTTTATTTTCAAAGAAAAATAGCCCTAGGCTTTGAAAAGATCATTTAGTATTTTTAAGTAGTCTTTGAAGCCTGACTAGACATTGTTCATTGGTTTCAGTCTTGTTTTATTTTTAGAAAATTCCCTAAAAATCAGAAAATTCTCAAAAATTCACCAAAAACAGTAAAAAATATAAAAATTCTAAAAATATTTTTGTTTGAATTTTTAGAGCATTTTTTACTAATTAAATAATTACTTGAAGTTGTTTTTATTTGCCTTTTATTATTTTTCCTTCATATTTAAAAATCCAAAAAAATATAAAAATATAAAAAATCCACAAAAAAATCCTTGTTTTTATTTTCCCTTTATTTTAGACTACTTCGTAGGTCGCAAGGCCAATCCGCGCTCCCTGAGTCCGACCCTGGGTGCTATACCAGGCTAATCTCATAGCCAGGGTCACTAGTTATTTTTCTTTGATTTTATCTCTGTTTGGTGGTATGTTACATAATTTTTCTTGATTGACCGATTGATTTCTCGAGCGACTGAGGTCGCAACGACCTTCGCTAGATTTTATTCACCTTAGTCTGCTCGTGGATTTTTTCGGTCATCAGATCGCGCCCTAATTTATGTTTCCATTTAATTAATCTTTTCATGTTTGCATTATGTAATCGGATAATGAATGAGAAATGCGCGATTATCATGAAGTTAATCGTCAATGTTTCTCTGTCAATTCATTTGGATCCATTGTAAAACTGTTTACTATATGCACTGTTGATCCTATTTCCAACACTTTAACTTCGTTCAACCATTACAAAGACTTTTTTCTTTTGATCAATATATAGTAATCGAGTTCAACTTTGGTATCTATCTAGATAAATTCACTAGTGGTCGACATGTAAGATGGTTTTAATAATAATTTTGCACATATTTCATGTATATCACACAGATAGGTTTAAAAAACTTCACGAATTAACTTTCTGGTGTAGTTCTTGGTGTATTGATTGTATCTTTCGATGTAACTGGTTATTCCTTACCTTTGGGACCAAATTGATTTTTGGGCTCTAGGAAATTGTAACAACTTTATTCGAAGATATTCATATGAGGGTTCAATGGGGCTGCCCCACCCCATTTTCTGGTATTTTTTATTATTTTTTTAAAAATAAAGCCATATATTTTCATCACTATGTCCTCTTTGTCATTCCAATTTCGTAAAAAATAGAGACTCTTATGCTCTTCATCTAGAATTTGTTGATTACAACAATTCTCAGACCGTTAAAAACACATGTTCTACATGGAAGGCATAGGAGTTTCTGTGTCCGACGAAATTAGAATAACAAATTAGAGAGATATAGTGATGAAAATACATGGATTTATTTTTAAAAAAATAAAAAAGCCAAAACATGGGGGAAGCCCCTTTTTCCCTTCATATAATATAATCATTTTTGGTAGAATTATTACGTGTAAGTGGTAGTGTAGATCAATCTACTTTAATCTATTTTTCATAGTTTAAATATTTTTGCATTTCCTCATCTTACTTCTGCATCTTAATCTTACTATATATTAAGAGGTGCAGTGTAGGCACTGTAGCAGTTGTTGTAGCTATAGTGCTTAGCTGATTAACATATTAATTAAAGCTACAATAGAGACACCTGATGCTAATGGGAGATTATTTAGTATTTTAAGGGCTTAATTATAGGGATATTGGTGCACGTTTAAAATGAGGCATTTGATAATTCAAGAGTAATGAGGATCCTAGCATCTGTTCTTTGAGGGCCAGCAACGCCCGATAAGTCGGGTCCGGCAATCGCTGTCTTAACCACTCTCGCAGTATTCAGATCCCAACCCACTCAAATAAATCAATAATCAACCCACAATATAAGAAAAATCTATGAAAATGTGTGAGTAAACATCTATTTTTATTTTAACTCTATAAAATATGTGTATAGTGAATAAATTTAGGGTGTCAAACCATAGAGAGCAAATACGTGTATAGGAATGTTTGTTATCAATAAATAAACAACAATATTTATGTGCTTTTTCTACTTTTTAATTTTTGTGGGTTTTTAATTATATTCAATTTTTATGTATTTTACATTTTATATCTTTTTGTAAATTTAATTTTATAATTTTATTTTTATTTATATATTTTTCTGATTTCTAATTTCTTTATCTTTTTATAAAAAATAATAAGTATATATATAAATCTATAATAATATTTATAATATAAGTAATATATATAATATAATAAATATATAACATTTCAGTAAATAGATACAAGGGTAATCTTTTTTATTTTTTAAAGGTATTAAATATATTTTAGGTATCCATATAATAATATTAATTTTAATAAGTATATATGTAATAATATGTATATATAGGCTATATAAGATTTTATATTTTATAAATATAACTAAAAACACTTAAAAATTTCAAAATAAAATGTTTTTATCTTTTTCCCATTTTTCTATATTTTTGTGAATTTTTTGGTGATTTTTGCTAAGTATTAGGAATTTTTAAAATATGAAATACTCCAAAAACACGGAGTTAATAAATAGATCAAATTATTTTGAGATTTAAAAATATAAAAATTTCTCAGAACTATTTTTAGTGTGTAGTATATAATATATAGAAAAATATATAGAAGAAACTTGTTTTTTGGATTATATATAAATATATTTGCAAATTTGTTTAGGGTTAGGAGGGTTTTTTAAATTTTAAGTTTTTTCTTTTGTATTTTTTTGAGTTTTTTGGTTTAGAGTGATATTATATAATAATATATAATATCTTTATTTGGAATTTTTCAATAAGTTTTTTATTTTTTATATTTTTATTCTAAACAAGGAATAAATAGCTCTTAAATGATTTTTAATAAATAGGAAATGTAATGAAATAACAAAATGGAAATCATGGCATGCCTAAGCTTCATTTAAAGCATATCCGATAATTTTTCCACAAATATTTAAGTAGATGAGTTATTTATTCAAAATAAAGGCATAAATTAATTATGCAATGCTGGCAAGGGCATATTTGCAATAAAAATAGATGTTGAGGGTGTCCTTGAAAATTAATCCAAAAGTTTACATTATTACATAATTTTTATATACTTGAAATAAATAAACAAACTTGGGAGGGGTCTTCTGTAAATAGCCTGACTCACGTGGGGGACCACGTGAATTGAGCTGGCGCAGACCCTATACAATATATAATAAACTCAAGAGGGGCCCGTGCAATTTACACACAAAAGTTTGAGCGTACTTAAATATTTACAGGACTGATATGTAAATATAAAAAAGAAGGATCTGCGATGCAATTACCCCCACTTATGTGGAGGAGCTTCTACATGACTTGATGAACGGCTTTCTAGGCGCATCGCTTTCTTTGAGTTCAACGACCAATATTAGATATGAGTCAAAGACTTTATCAGACACTGATGAGGCATCATGGAGGAACACAAAAAGAAGAAGACTTCGGCTAGGTCCATTCTCGATTATCTCCTCCGTTCAGCCTCCTCCTTCGCAGGTTAGAGCATCCTTGGCTTACTAGAAGCCTTCTGCAACTCCAAGGCTACTCAACAAGGTCCGGGTCCATCAGAGGGAATCTAGAGCTTCACGGGTGTTGGAGCTCTGACTTGGGTCCCTTCTGTTTTTCTGGATGGTCGTTTCGTCCCAAGTCCTGCACAAAAAAAATTGGGGACGACAAGAGGGTTGCTCTCGACCCTCTCCTGAAGCTGCAGATGCAAAAGGGTGGCATATCGATGGAGCTCCGATGAAGGAGGAGGAGGGAGCTCCGGTCTCGCTCGATCTATGCATGATTAAGGGGATAACAAAGGGGAATGATGGAGAACATGCTAAGGAAGAAGATGATGGCAATTGGGGGTTGGGGCAATGGCTTATCACAATGAATTTGATGTTGGAGCTTACGGCTCCAACGATTTTGATTTTTGAAAGTAAACTAACATGCATGCTAATTAAGTAAACTAATGTTATAACTAATCTAATGAAATGAAATGCAATCGAAAGTAGGTTACATAGTAGATCGACTTGACCAGAGTCAAGGAGCAGATGAGGTGTCATTGGAGGAGCTCATGGCCGATCCTATGCATTGTTTTGAAGTGCAATTGTCCAGGGCCCATTAATTTTAGGGGCCCAGGTTTACATGTAATCTGATTTTTAGTTTAGGAATAAAATAGTATTTGTCGATGAAATAATAGGCCCCTATAATATAGGGATGAAAACATATATGATATAGATTGGATATGCCTATTTCCATATCCATATTCATTTTTTTATCTCTATCAAATACCGATACAGATATGATTCGGATATGCATTAAGGAAATCTTATCGTTAAAAATATCGATAAGAATTTGAATCTGAGTACGGATCGAATAAAGAGCGGACCCGAATGCGGATCGAATAAAGAACCAATCCGAATATGAATCAAATAAAGAGTGAATCCAAATATGGATCCAATAAACATGGAATCTGAATACGGATAGAATAAAGACCGCATACCTATACAAATTGAATTTCTATCAAAGTTCAAAATGATTTTAGAGAAAATGATAATGAAATATAAATAAGTTGCATAATGACAAGAGGTAGTGTCGATAACATGTGTTCTTGACTGGAAGCATAAAGGGAATAGGGTTTCGTAACTTCTATTAGTGCACATTCCCAAACAAACGGAAGTTTATTGATACTATTAATATATTGTATTATATATATAATATTAATAATAGCATGGTGTTGTGATGTATATTACATTAACTAATATATAAAATAATATTAAATGTTGTATTCGGATATACGGATCTAGATCCAACTATTCAAACAATTGTATGTATCCGTATTTGGAAAATGTTTACAACCCATATCCATATTCGACCCATATTCGATTAGTAGTCAGATACGAATATCCGTATCCGGTAATTTTTTGAATATGGTAAGCATATATTCTGACATATTTGTATTCGTTTTCATCCCTACTATAAATTTAAATTTTCAATGAATAACTCAATGCTAAAAAAAATTAATGAGATTATATAAGGGTTGATTGTTCCCCGAAAATAAAATATTTCATTTTATACTTGATGGTAAACACACTAGGGACAATTTGCTCTTATTAAAAAAATTTATAAGGGCCTCCTGTTTTCTTTTTCCTAGGGCCCATGAAATGTGAGGGACAACACTAGAGGAGCTCCGGCAACACATGAACCGCTGTGTTTAGCCTCTTTTCCATGCCAAATGGGCCTGGAGGATTGTGTTGTCACCTCAAGCATCGACGAGAGATCTCCCAATGGGGTTACAATAGCACAAGGTGGATCAAAATGGAGAAGGAACTGTGCTTCCTTATTTATAGAAATGGTGAGGGGCAAAAGGGCAGAGAGGATGGCAGGAGAGAAGGCGGTGGTTATTGGGAGCTAAGGTATGGGCGAGGGAGAGGAACCGTAGGGCTATCGTATGATGAAGCTCTCGAGGGAGTGGCACATGGAGGTAGAGTAGAGAATTCAAAGAAGTCAGAGGTCTCATGACCTCTAACACAATGGTGGCTGGGGAGAGGACAGTTGACTCGAGGGTCAACAATCCAAAGGTTCTTGTTGGTCCACGTGAACCAATAAAAAAAGAATGAATAAAATTCATAGATAAATAAATTGAAACTAATAAATGATTTAATTACATTTTGGTAAAAACATAAAAAATGTTTGTAATTTTATAGTATTTTTTTTATTTTTATGTATTTTTACGAGCTACTTTATTAGATATTATTTACATGTGTGTATACAGGTATATAAACCTGTATTTTATGTATTTTAATTTATTTTTTATTTTGTATTTTTTTATTATATATAAATTTTATGTATTTATAACTTATTTAAATACATATATAGTTATTTTAGTGTATTTTTATGAGTTTATTTATATACTTAAATAATTATATATATATATTATAAGTATATTACATGTATAATTCATTTATATGCTCAAATATAGCTATTTATTTTACTGTATTTTTTACTATTTTATTTTATTTTTAGTATTTTCTTGTATTTGAAATAATAATTAAAAATTTATAAAAATGTAAGAAATTGAAAAATATAAAGAATGAATATATTGAATACTATATAGGTTTATTGCACAATGAGGGCACACAAGCCAACTTTTGCATCTTAACTTAAAATTAAATGAAAGCACCTTAACTAAATAGATAATTTAATTTTATGAACAATAAAGATGAGTTTATTGAATTTTTTATATGTATGGAGAAGATATGGTCTGCAAAGTTTTCTTTACGGCTTTTTATTACGTGTGTCCCGGGCGCACTATGCATTATTTTTTAATAAAATAAATTTTGTATTTTTCTTTTTATTTTTACGTACAATATTAATGTTCAAAATTTATTAACTTAAAGTATAAAAATAATAAAATAAAATAGGTCCCGTAATGCAATATTTGGGCTATAAAATTAGGGGTTTTATGCATAATTGGCCGCCCTAACTCCGCCCATTTTATTCCTTGTCGACAAAGTCATCATGATGACTAGGTCTCGAGGTATAAGGTTATTTAGTGGCTTTGAAACTTGCTTCTTTTTCTTTTCTTTTATTTATTCTTTATTTCGGAATTAAATATAATATTTTATACAGTATCTATGTATCAATGAATGAATGTTATTTTGCATAAATTAATGATATATACATGTATTTGACTAGAGATTTAAGGTCAAAATGAAAGAATAAAGGTGATGAAGTGGAGATTCATCACACCCCTATTATTGCCTTTGCTAGTCCCTAGAAAATACTTATGAAAATAATTAAAGAAAGATAAAATAAAGAGAAGAAAAAGAAATAAAATGGATTGATTTTAACTTTTAAACTTGTCTTCATAAAATCAATGTTTGGAGCTCAGTCGGACCTTTGGAATTTAGGTTCGGCCGGAACCTTATTGGGAAGCAGACTTGAAATGAAATAGCCTCTAAGAACCACGAAACTCTGCTCAAGTCTCCTCAAAAGTCAGATCAGAATAAATCTATATCATATACAGTCCCTTATGACTACGAGTCTATCTTGTACAGTGTAAGTGATATGTAGATGGCTAAAGTGCTAAAGAGATAGCATGCTGACCCTAATTCTCCATTCCAGAAACTCTTTCCTCTAGAAGCTAGGTATTCCCTTCTAAGATCAAGTGCAAATGATTAAAGAAGAGGAGGTGGAGAAGATAATGGATGACAACCAACGTAGCTACTTATCCTAGGATGCTTGACCAGTGTAGCCAAGTCATCTCGCTGCAGGCTCACATGTAACTTTATCTTTGAAGAAAAAGATTGCTTATTTCATATATACATATTCTGAAAGGGTTTTGTTTTTCTCTTATTTTTTCCTATCTTTCTTTTTGGAGTTTTGGATTTTTGCATTTTTGAATACTATTTACAACATCATTTACTTATGGACTTTTTCCTCTTGATATAGTAGTCTATTCTTCTTTTGAAACATTATTGCAACCCACAACCTTCTGTCCTTGGACCTCGTTGCTACTGGATCGAATTGGGGCACAATGGCCATAGATTGTGACTTCGTATGTTTCCATTCGCTTGTGTCTCATGCCGGCAAATCCAGCCCTCTACCACTTGAACTGAGTTGAGCAAAGTGTACGGTGCATGTGTGCAAGTTAGGTCACTATCGACAAGAGTCATGCATGTGTTTCGAAATATTCTACTTAGGTAGATGTTGAACGCTTTTGGCGAGGGTCTAATGGATCTTCACAAGGCGAGAACACTATCTCTATGGCGACCGCACACGAAAGGCGAATCAAACAACAATTAACCCACAAAAGATGAAGTGATGCAAAGTAAAAATGTGGAGCTAAAATTTATTACAATTCTAAAAAATGTGTGTATAGTGTAAGTATGTAGAGGTCGAATACATGGAGCACACAAGATAGATTGGGAATTTAAATCCAAAATTATCCTCTCAATCTTTTTATTATATTTTTGTTTGAGTTTTTAATTATATCTTTTTTATGGAATTTTATTCTTATATTTTTTATATTTTTAATTTCAAAATTTTATCTTCTTTTTTATATTTTCCGATTTTTAATTTTCTTTTTCTTTTTAATTATATATAAGATAAGTATAAATAATGTAGAGATATACTATATATAATATAGATAATAATTGCACAAAAATGATAAAATCAGGAAAATATCCTAAAGTACAATCTTTTTATTTTTAAGTATTAAAATATATTTTTGGTATTTTTAATAATAATATTATTATTAATTATAATATCGATAAATATAGCTCTATATATGCATGCTTTTATATTTATAGATATAGCTATAAATACTCCAAATGGGAAATAACTTATTTTATCTTTTTCTTATTTTCTTTGTTTTTGGTATTTTTTCAAACTTTTTGCTATTTTTTGTATTTTTAATTGAATAACAACATAACAACAATGACTTATATTAACAGACCAAATTATTTTGGGATTTAATGATAGATAAAGTCCCAAAATTTCCCAAACGTTTTTCTAATATATGATTTATATAATAAATAAAATTTGGAAATAGAAATGAATACTTTTGGATTTTATATAAATTTTTTAATTTATATAAGGATTTTGGAGCTTTTTAATTTTTAGTGATTTTCTTTTATTATTTTAGGGATTGTTGGTTTGCATCGTTAAAATACACTAATAAATATTAACTCTTTATTAGAATTTTTAAAGATATTTTTAAATTTTTTGTATTTTAAGTTAGACAAATAATAAATGCTTTGTTTTTTATTTTTTATAAAAAGGAAAATATAATAAAATTTCTAAATAAAAATATATATGACACAATACATTCTGATGCATTTATATTAATTTTCCCAAGTTTTTAAAGCATTAAAAATATTTTTAATAAAATAAAAATGAATAAAACTAAGTAAATGCTTGGTAGGGACCTATTTGCAATTAACGGGAACTATTTCATGATTCCATAACACCCCCTAAAAACCTAAGGACTATCATGCAAAATGCCCTAAAATATAGTTCATAAAAATGCTCGTAGAGGTATAATTACAATTTCCAAAAAGTACTAGGTCCACTTTGCAATTTAACCAAAAATATATACACTATAATTTATTTTTTTATGGACTAAAAAAATACAAGAAAACCCAAGGGACCGACTGCAAAATGCATGCCCCCTCACATGCACTAGCACGTGAGGTGACATGGTAAGGGACTAAGGTGTAAATTCCAAAAACTTAGGGTCCTTTATACAAATTTTACAAATATAAAATAATTGTAGATGAAAGTTTTTATACTAAAGAGTAAATACAAAAGTATGGGGGTTGAAAATTGAAAATACCCCCATGTGTTCGGGCAGGCGGTCTGGATCTCTTCACTTAACACGTGTTGACTCCTCGATGCCTGATACCATGTAGCCAAGGTGTGGTGTAGATTAGATCTTGGGCAAAATTTGATAGTCAAAGCTGCTCACAAATTGGACGATGCTGATAAAAACTGGAGCTCCTCTTCTAATCGGACAATGGTTGCAACTAGCAAAGAACATGGAAGAACATTGGGACTTCTTGACTTCAATCGGTGGATTCTCCCACATTCAGTGGTCTTTACTGCTGCTTAGATGCACAAAAGGATCCCCAAGGTGGTCCACTACTACTGGAGGTGTTCGAAATGGTCGGGACACATTAGAGAGGTCTTGAGTGCTCGGTGAAGGTTGGAGCTTTAGGTAATTTTGACCGGATCAAAATTTGACCAGTAAAGGGTCCTTTGGCTGTGAAACCTTCAGATTAGCTTAAACACAACAAAACATGGGTTCTGGGGGCCTTATTGAATGGAGATGGAGTGGAAATGGGTTGGGGAGGTTGGGTTCCGGTGATGGTGACTGAAAGAACCTCGGTGGCTCTATCTAGGGGGTATCGAGGTGAGCGAAGGTGGTCTGGAGGTGGAGAAGTGAAAAGAGAGGAGAATGGTGGAGGAGATGAGTCGGAACATGGCAAAACACGATGAGAAACAGTGGACGAAGTAGAGCTCTGATGAATTATGAAACTAGAGATCTAAGCCACTACAATAATGGAATGCTTAAACTAAAGACATCATCGAAACGTTGGAAGGAAATGCTACCTAGAAATGTGAGAAAGGGAGCTCGAACTTGCAGGGGTAAGGAGCTCAGGAACCCCATCGAGGTGGAGCTCCGGTGATGGTGGATCGACCACTCCAACTCCTATAGCTAGTTATAGATCAGACGAAAAGGATCCTATCACTCTCCTCAACTCGTCTAGCTATGGATCTGAGGGGTTCAATGATGAAAACAGAGATCAAATTCAAAATGGGATCTGACGAAGGCTTACGTACATGGGTGTCTTGGATCGACGTGCCACCCCAATTGATTGATCCTCATATCGATGTAAGGCTTTGGCGTGAAAGATCAGTGATTGAGGAAGAGAATCAGTGAAGGAATCTTGTTAAAACAACGAAATAATCAATGAGATTAAAATCGAGGAAGGTAGGGATCTAACATTCTGAGAATGCAAATGTATGGATGCTAGAGAGTTGACCGAGGTCAACTCCGACCGAGCTCCCATTGGTCCATGTCATCCTACTAGAAAACAAAACATAAGAAAATTACCTTATTAATTCAAATTAAAATAATAAACAATTTTATTAATTTTTACTCAAAAAAATTACTATATTATGTAGTATTTTATTCTAATTTTTTATTTATTTTTAAAAACTAATTTATTGTATGTTTCTTTTTACAAGAATAAATTTAAGTATATTTACCTATATTGTATGTATTTTATTTTCTATTTTAGATTTTATTATTTTACCTACATAATTTATATATTTTTAACTTATTAAAATACATATAAAATATTTTCATTGTATATTTTTTAAAGTGATTTGTACACGAATAAATATATGTATTTATTATATAGGTATGAGTATGAATAATTCATCTATGTATTTATGTATACTTATTTAATTTATTTTATTTTTAATGACTTTTCTTTCTTCTAATTAAGTGCATATACTATGAATAATGTTTACAAAATTTTAAGAATACAAAAGTATAAAAATATAAAGAACAAATAAAATGATTATTTTATTCATGTATAATGTACAATAGGGGTACAAAACCTAACTTTTACCTCTTATCTCAAATTGAAGGAAATTTTATTAAATTAAAAGTTATATACAATTTAAAGGTGTTTTGATGAATTTTGAGTTTATATGAAGAAGATACAAGTCTATGAAGTTTGGATTTTGGCTTTTTATTCTGAGTGTATAAAGCATATTATGCATTATTTTTGCATGAAATTAATTTTATATTTTTCTATATATTTTTATCTACAACTTTCATGTACAAAGTTTATTGATTTGATGTAGAAATAATAAAGAATAAAATAGGTCCCAAAATGAACATATTAGGGAATTACAAATTAAGGTTTTATTGTATTTGGCCCTTATCTCCCCTTACTTTATTCCTTGTCGATCCTGTCATCACGATGCCTATGTCTCAAGGTTTAGGGTCATTCAATACCCATGGTATTTTATTTATTTATTTTTCTTTTCTTTATTTTTTATTTTATCTTTAAATATAGTATTTTATACAATATTTACATTGTAAAAAATTGGTGCTATTTTATGTAAAATAATACTATATATAGCATTTAGCTAGGTTTTAATGACCAAAATGAAAGAATAAAGATGATGAAATGGAGATTCATCAGTAGTCAACAAGACATCTGAACCTAGTCTTGTAGTATCAAAGAATAAGTCTACTAGACCAAAAGTGCCTCAATTCTGGTTCCTACAAGGTTCCTGTGATTGAGTGGATTAAGATCCAACCAAGATCCAATCATAGACTTTTATTTAGACTAGTTCAATTGACATTATCAATCCAAAAAATGTAAATGCGATGCAATGAAAAGAAAATATTTTTGTGAAGCATTTTCTATTTTTGAACTTTTATGGATTTTAAAAAATTTTGCAAATTTTTATGTAATTTTTAAAAATAATTTACAAAATTTTATGATTTTGAAAAGTTTGAAATTTTTAGGGATTTTTGAATAAAGGTTAATGAAATAAGTATGTGCAGATATTTACACAGGACTGCATCTGTATTTACAATAACTAGATGAATGATTTACACTTGGAATTTATACATGAATACACTAATAGTTATTTACAGAAGGTTGTAAAAACATTTGAAATAATTTCCACAAACACTTTGAAAACTTGATTCAGTAAATAGTTTGACAAATAATTTGGAAATATTTACAAAATTTGAAAATTATTTTGCAAAGATTTTTAAAAATGTATAGATTTTTCAAAATATTTTTACAACCATTTTTCAAATCATTTGCAAACTAATTATCAAAATATTTTATTCAAACAAATAAAAGAAATTTTTACAAAGGTTTGAAATTTTACAAAACATTTTCCAAACGTTTCAAAACATTTACTTCAAGACATTTTATAAACATTTTTGAAATATTATGCAAAATATTTTTAACCGATTAATTAACCGTAATTGCAAATAATTTGATGTATGTTTAAATTTTATCAGTTAGCCATATTATTGAAAATACAAAAATATAAGGTATGGATAAAGTATATACAACTTATATACGACCCCATATACTTAGTTTGAGTTATGTACTCATAGGTCAAAGAGAAAAAGGAAGACATGACTCGTACTAAGTATAGGAAAGCCTATACTACAATGACTAAAATAAAGAATGAGAAGTCAGATATCCCCCCTATACTTTGGATCAACTAATCCTAAGTATAGTAGACTATATGTAAAATAGGGATGATCGATGAACAAAATGTACGATATCATTGGACTCGGCTTGTCCACCCTATACTTAGGGTAAAATATCCCTATGTATAGATAGAATGTCAAAAATCGAGAGACAAGCAAGAGAATGAATAGAGAATAACATGAATGCGCTCACACCCCTATACTTAGGATGAATCATGTCCTAAGTATACCTTATATGAATGGGGTGAAGGCAACACATAAGAATGAACAAATTAGAAAATCAAAATGAAAAGAAGAAAAGAAGAAAACTAATCGAAGATATTTTTGGCAGCATTGTCTGGCTCCACTGAAGCCGTTGAAGCAGTGAGATCTTCATCAAGAATTACAAGTATAGACTTGACAACGACTAGGAATGTATCATGCTCTAAATATGGCTTTAGCAACTGACCGTTGACAATGAATGGTTGTGCGTGAGCTGACAATTCTGATATAATTCTGATATGAAGATACTCTCGTTGTCACGTACAGTTCTGACTCTGTAGGGCCCTATTCATTTGCTCTTTATTTTCCCTGGAAAAATCTTTAACTTCATGTCAAACAACCAAAATTTTTGTCCATGTTCCACAGCCCCGCATTACCAAAAATTTCCAAGCCGCAAAAAGATAGTTTCATGAGGGGGAAGAAAAAAGTATGGACAACATATTGGAGCTTTCTGCGGGGGCTAGGAACCCATACCAATTTCTTGGTCATTTATTGACGATCGATGGTTATAATACAGAGGAACTAATAGAAAGACTTCCCGTCACCTTGGATGTTTCTTCTTTTTACCAAATATTGAGCTATTTTCTTTTAAAGAAGGACTTGGCCCGAGAAACTAATCTCATTCAAACTGAAAAAGGGGAAAAACAAGACTTTGATGGGGCACTTACCGGAGATATCAAAATGAGCATGGAAAAGCTATTTCTAGAGGAATAGGGTCTGCAAAAGCTACAAAGCTTGCGCGGGAACTTTCCTCGCGGAAAGAGACCAGAGAGGGAGCCTTCTGAGACTTTTGAGAAAGAAAAAGAGAACCTTCCTCTTGTTCATTTTTTGACTCATTTTTAGAGAGAAATTCTCTTCTGGTGCAGTTGTCATGCCTGCGTTTGACTTTCTCTTTGTACATCTAGCTGTTGTCATACGCATAATCTCAGAATTCTGGGAGTCTGTTCAGATCCAATTTTCTTTACTGACCACCTTTCAGTGAGTCAAGGTTGCAGATATTTAATACCAAAAGTGACTTGTGGATCAATTCCACGGACATATAGTATGGCTTTCTATAGACAAGATGATATGGAGCAAGACATTCCCAAGGGAGACTTGTAGGTAGTTCTATATGCCTGGAGAACTGAATCTTGGAGTTGTGACCACTTCCTTTGGTCTGGTCTTACAAGTTTCTACAGGATCATCTTGATTTCTCTGTTGGACAATTCAATCAAGCCATTTTATTGAGGATGATAAGGAGATGCGACTCAGTGGTCGACGCCGCACTCCTTCATTAATTTCTTGACATCTTTATTGATGAAGTGACTACCCCATTCTGAAATCAATATCATCAATATCTCGAACTGCAAAATGATGTTATCTTTTAGAAAAATACATGTTATTTTACTATCAGCAGCTCGAGCAGGGATAGCTTCAACCCATTGACTCACATAATCTATGGAGAGCATGATTTAGGTTTGCTTGTTCCAGGTTGGACCACGTGGACCAACCAGGTTTCACCTTTGGTTGACTGATGAATCCATGATTCATTAACATTTTGTCTGCATTTTATCTTAAAACCCTTAACAAATACATGTAAATATTCATTAATTTTTATCCATCAATAAAATCATACTCATGAATAAAAATGCACTTTTATGCATTCAAAACATGTAAATAAATAAAAGAATAAAAAGAAAGAAAACAAAAAAGGAAAATTGTAGATATGTATATATGTACAATGTGACTTGTAAAATAAATACATCTGAAAGATATATTTATAACCTAACCCCCGAGACCAAGTCAACATGGATTGGTCGATAAACAAATAAGTAGAGAGAGATAAGGAAAGAAAATAAATAAATAATTATTATTTTTCACTCCACACACTCTTCATTATTTATCTAATAAATAACAAAATTTCAACGATTTTTAATTAATTCATATGAATATATTTTTCACCAAACTTTTTATTTATAAATATGTATAGAAAAAATATGAAAATAAATTAAAAATATTATCTTGTACATATGCCAAGAAATCTAACTTGTAAATTGTCAAAATCTCAACTTTCGAACATCATAACTTTCTCATACGAACTCCAATTTCAATATACTCACTTTAAAATTCATAAAATAATATTCTCTAATTAATGGAGGTGATTTCACTAAAATCAGAGTGCGTTTGCAAAAAGTCGGTTTTGGGATCTAACCACAACTAGGTTTCTGGGCTATTTATTTTATCTAGAATACATTATATATTGTTTTAATGATTTTATAATTTTTAATTATTTTTTGATCTTGTATTTTAACCATGATTTATTTCATATTTTTTCGAGCTTATTTATTATTTTAAATAAATCAAAAACCCTAATTTATAGGTAAATTTGAACTACATAACTTATATCTGTATTTATTAATATAAAAAATAAAATGTACTAAGCCTTCTCCCACTATAAGTAGGGTCGGCTACATGGATTCTTGCTCAAATCCATGTTGAAAGATTTGACTATTTTGTACGCTGGTCATCGATTACCTAACGCAACCCTTGCAAGAGTGGGATTTGAACCCTTGTCTTTTGTGTGGTATACACACTGTACTACCATTAGACTATTAAGTGGGTTCATCTGTATTTATTAATATACTTAAATTAATTTATTAAAATCCACAAAATTCACACAAACTCTATTTATTATCTTAATAATTAATAAAATATAAAAATAGTATACTATTTATTAATTATTAAATTAAAAATCAATTATCTATTTATCAAGTAGTATTTATATCTATTTATTGATTTAATATTTATATTTCATAATTTATTTATTATTTATAAAAATTGATTATACCATAATTTAAATAATTTAATTATCTATACTTTTTGTTTTTATACCTATTTAAAATAACCTTATTTACTATTTAATATTTATTTATTAATCCATTTTTTGATACCGGCCAACCAGGTGTTGACATGTGTCAACACTTGGTGTCTTCTTCTTCAAGAACACATGCCAGTGTTCTGTTCTAACCATCGATCTTCAACAAATTCTCCCACGCTCCTTCTTCCTCCTAAACCCGATCTAAACCCTTCATTACCCTCTCCTAACAATTACCATTCACGCCCATAGTTGATCCACACCTAACTCTCCTCCGATTCATCTATAAAAATCCTCAAAGTCCACCATTTCAAACTAACTCTCCAGAACCGAACCTAACTCCAGTTCTAGTACCCGTCAACCCCACTTCCTAGCCTCGCTCCACCTCACTCTAGCCATGACAGGGCCCGAGGACCACCTCACATGGAAGAGGAAACATCGGAGGAGAAGTTCCAGTGTGGCCAACCACATTGCATCGCCGCCGCCTCCATGAGCAGCTCCAGGAAGAGCACCCGATCAAGCAATGACCTGCATAATCATATACTCTGCAACCACAGATAACATCCTCCATCTTTCTCCTTTTAAATTCTCGATATTCATGCATCAATTAGACCACTTAATCATGTAATTAGGACTCTCTAATCACATTCTTAGTCGCAACACCAAGTCACCTCTTATACTCGTTTCGATTCAACCAAGACAACCCTCCATTTATCTTCCATTTTCACTAAATGTTTTCTGGAAACACTTTATTCGATCTGCAAAATATCATGTTCTTGGCTGATTTCCTTCAAAATCGAGCAATATAAATCTCAATTGCAGGTATAATTCATGATCTGGATCAATAAACATCCCATTGGAGCTTCATCTTCAACAAAAATCACGTAACAACTTGAAGCCCCAGACTTAACTGCAGCTTGACCATCAGGCATCTTCGACGATATCTCGAGATCTTCTCTGCCATCATTGAAGCCAGCTCACCCACATGCGAGCTCGTGGGGTGAAGGCATCACCCCTCTAGCCCTGCAGGAGCTCCATTCGATACAACCAGCCGTCGACGGGAAGTCGGAGAAAAAGACATCATCGTTACCTACGCAAGAAGGGGAAGAACTCCAAGAACGCCCAAGCGTACAAGTTGCTGACATGTGTTCGGTCACGGGCGGTCCAGATCACGCCAGAGCGTCTAATCACAGCCGTTTAGCACAAAGGGGTATAAAAATTGCATAATAAACCCTCTGAAGTTCTAGAAATTCAAGAGCACTCCAAAATTTCCAGTATTTGCATTTAGGTCCCTGTGTAGGGACCTAAATGCAAAACATTATATTTTTCTTGTAGTTTAGTCCTTGAGCAGGGACCTTATTGTAATAGATATTTTTACTTTTCTTTGCACTTCTCCCCATGTATTATAGGGTAATTTTGGACATCTTTTTGACATTATTTTTCCTCGATTTTTCTAGGATAGTTACACAACTACCCTAGCAAAGTTTCTTGATAGTTTTCACGGATTTTTATCGTGTGTTTTGTTTGATTCAATTTTTCTAAATTTGTATCCATTCTGAGTATTTTCTTGCCTTTTCAAGAAGAAATGAAATCACGAATTTTCTCTTTCTCTCAAAAGTCGTAATATATGTATTCTACCTCCTCAAGTTCGACCCAGGGAAACTTACCTCGTTAAATAAATAGTCTAAGGATAAAATAGGAGAGAAGCCGACTTCATTTCATTCATTCTTTTTATCTCTCTCTCTCTCTCTCCTATTTTATCTGATTTTTTTATCAATTAGGGTTTCAGATATCAAGTGATTTTCTCTACACCAACAACTTCTTTAATTAATCGATTTCTAAAACCCTAATTATCATTGACCTCGGTCAACACTCTGAGTGGGGTCCTAGGTTTGTCAGACCTAATATTTGACCCTTTTTCTCTCTTTTTCCCAAGTTGATACAAGCATCAATTTGTAAGACTAAATGGGGAATATTTAGGCTCTTTTGATTTTGAATAAATATTAAAAAGTGCTAAATTGCAAATCTAAAAATATTGTGTGAAGATATGTGCAATCAGGAGCTTAACCCTATTTTTTGGTAATTTTTTAGCACAGATACTATATTTAATAAATAGAAAAAATGCACAAAAAATCAATAAATTAGTTGGGGCATATATGTAATTAAAATAAAGCTTGAGGGCCAATATGCAAATATACAAGAACCTTATAACTGTAAATGAATCTTTCTGGAATTAAACAAAATTACAAAATTTACAAGGGCCTCCACGCAAAATGCCCACCTCACGTGGGACGACATGTGAGGTGAGCTGGACAACACTAAATGGCAAACATAATAAAGCACAGGGTCCTACTTGTAAATTTCACAAAAGTTTTTAAAATAATTAAATAATTTACAAGACTAGGTAATTAAAACCAAAAAGCAAGGGGTATATAAAGCAACTTACCCCCTCCTTTGCGCGATCGTGCGGCTGATAGGCATCACTTACCACATGTTGCCACCGTAACGTGTGATATCGCTTCGCGCACCGACGTCCCTGATTAGATCACAAATCTGAGATCGACAATCCATTGTTATGTTTATCCAACGTCACATGTGCTTCATGAAGAACAAGGTCAGATCGACCGGCTCCGAGGTCTTATAGATTAACGCGTAAAGAACTGGGCCTGGAGCTCACTCGATCAGCTCTATATTGATGCTCTTGCACTCCCTGAAGGTGCTAATATGGTGAAAGTGATGTTGGGTTCTATTTGTGCCTCAGGGAGGTCTCAAAAATATCGAGGGTACATCAATGAGACCTTGGATGGCTCTGTCTCCTGGAGCTTCTTCTTGGGTTCCAGATGGGGCTCAAATGCCCCCTTCCAGAACGAGACCTATACAAAACCAAAAAAGGTGCTCGTGCAATGCGGGCTGGCACTTTATTGGTGGAGGTTGGCGGGTGGTGAACTGGAGTGATTGGTCTCTGGCGATGGGTGGCAGAAAGAGACAATGGGCTCGATCTTGGGGAGGCCGAGATGATCTGGGTGAAGGACAAGGTGAAGAACACACTAGGGAAGGAGATGGTGGTAGAGGAAGTTGGAGACTGGAGGGTACTGTGGTGAACAGTGGTGGCCGGAGCTCTAGAGCTCTTGCAAAGATTTAAGTCCTAAACTAAGCTAAGACAACAAATTAAACAGAAAAGAAATAGCATAAAAGAAAACCTATGACTAAAATTAATCTAAAAAAACAAAGAAAGTTACCACAAGTCGGTTGGAACCAATGAGGTGTTACCTCGACGATGGCGGACCACTGGAGATAGTGGAACCAGCCTCCTCCCTACTCCTCCATTTGCCTAACGATCAGGAGAGAGAGCTGTCACATCGCTTGAACCCAGGCGCACGCTCAGAAGGGGAGAAATGGGAGAAGGGGATTCAAAATAGAAGAGGAAGGTGACAGGGTGTTTTTGTACACGTGCTGGAAAGGGCTCCTTAAAACGAAGAATCTGCTCATTTCATTGATCCAAAGGTCGAGGAAACGAGCGCATGTGAATCACCAATGATCAAGGAGAAAAAGTGCAGCAGAAAAACAACCAAATTGATGCATGTATTGACTTGGTAAAAAAGAGAAAAAGGGTCAAACACTAGGCCTGACAACCCTAGGACCATGGTTAGATAGTTGACCAAGGTCAACCAAAGGTGAAACCTGGTTGGTCCATGCAGACCAACCAGGAAAAAGCAAATCTAAAATTATTTATAAATTCAAAAATAAATAATAAATGATTTTATTAATCTTACATTATAATATAAAAAATGTTTATTATTTTCTAAAGTATTTTATTATTTTTTTGAACTTATTTATTACAAGTTTATTTTTAGGGCTATTGTATAGGTATATTATCTATATTTTAGATATTTTATTTTTAAGGGACTTTTTATTTAATTTTATTATTTTTTAAAATTATGACTTATTTTATATACATAAATATATTTTTATTGTATTTTTAGGATATAATATGTACACTTAAGTAAATAGGGTTATTACTTATATAGGTATAAGTATAGGTATTTCATCTATGTATTTTAGTATATTATTTTGTTCTCATTTTTTTATGGTTTTATTGTGGTTTAAATACGTTCATATACTATAAATAATGTTTACAAAATTATAAAAATATAAAATTATAAAAATAATAAATAAAATTAATTTTTTTATATAGGTATACTATACAATAGGGGTCGAAAACCTAACTTTCACTCCTTAAGTCCAAAAAATAGAAATTGCCTTCATTAAATAATTTACTAAAAATTATATACAATTAATGAGTGATTTTGATACATTTTGAGTTCTTATTTAGGAGATATGGGTCTGGGAAGTTGGGATTTTGGCTTTTTATTTAGCGTATAACTTGTACACTGTATATTCTTTTTGTATAAACTCGATTTTGTATTTTTCTATATATTATAATATACAACTTTTATGTACAATGTTTAATTATTTGAGGTATAAAAAATAGAAAATAAAATAGGTCCCAAAAGTGGATTGTTGATGAATAAATAAATGGGATTTATTGGTGATTTTTGGCCCTTATCTCCCTCTACTTTATTCCTTGTCGACCTAATCATCAAGATGGCATCTTTGATTTTGAATCCCCTTCTCCCCATTTCTCCCCTTATGAGCATGCTCCTGGGATCAATGAGGTGGCAACTCCCTCGTCCGGCCATTTGGCAAGTAGAGGAGTAAGGAGGTGGCTGGTTCCTCCATCTCCGGTGGTCCGCCACCATCGCGATAACATCTTGTTGGTTCCGGTCGACTTGAGGTAACTTTCTTCGCTTTTTAGATTAATTTTAGTCGTAGGTTTTGTTTTATGCTATTTCTTTTGTGTCTGATTTTCTATCTTATCTTAGTTTAGGACTTAAATTTTCATCGAAGTTCTAGAGATGAGTTCGTCTCCTTTTATTTTTACCTAGTTGAAACTCTCTAGGCTGGACTTGACCTGAATACTTCCATTGATAAGTTCGAGCCTTTTCACTTTAATATCTACGAGACACCCCAGGATGGACCTAGACACACTTTTTACATCGACCAGTTTGTGCCCTTTCACCTTAGGATTGCTGAGGATCTTTACCAGGTCGATCTTGATCGGTTTGTATCATCTGAGAACCCCAATATCGACCTACACCTTGCCAGATCCATAGTTCAGTGGTCTCGCAAGATAGTTCGCTTTCTACCTTATTGATCCCATGTATATCCATCTTTTTGTATATTCTCTTTAGTTTTACCTGTGTCCATCCACCGATTTGCTCATCCACCCCATTTCTGTGTGTTGTCTTGCTTACGACGTACCTTGTCCTTTGTATGGGTGGGGTTGGGGGGGGGGGGTGGACGAGCTGAGTGTTCTTTCTTCGTTCCATTTCATCACTCTTGGTGTTGCCTATACTTAGGGCTCTTTTACCCTAAGTATAGGGGGAGTGATGCATATATTCTTTTCACGTATTTTCTCTTCAATCCTTTCTTCTATTTTTCCTCTGTATTTTCTTCTTTTATTCTTTTTATTTTCATTTTTATTTTTCTACCAAAAAGTTATCACCCCCTTTTGACAACTGCTATACTCAGGACGTACTTTGTCCTAAGTATATGGGGTGTCCACCCTGAGTTCTCTCATTGTTTGATCTCCTCCACTGTCTCCTCTTTTTGTCTATATTTAGGGGTATTTTACCCTAAGTATAGGGGGAGATAGTCTGAGTACGATATGTTCATTCCCACCCTTGACCCTCCCTGCCTTGTGCACAATCTGCTATACTTTGGATTATTTGATCCTAAACCCTAAACCATAAAAAAGATGTTTATTATTCCTCAAATTTTGTTTGTATATACAAATTAATAAATCAGGTAAAAATATTATTTGCAAAATATTTGAAAAATAGTTTGAAAATCTTTTTAAAAAAATCTTTTGAAAACTATTTGGAAAATATTTTGTTAAATATTTTCAACATTTGTAAAAATATTTTATTTGTAAAAAAATCTTTTCTTTGTGTGAAATAAAAATGTTTTGTAGAACTATTTGTAAATGGTTGCAAAACTATTTTGGAAAATCTATATATACTGTTTGAAAAACCTTTGCAAAATGATTTTAAAATGTTTGTAAATGTTTGTAAAAATTATTTGCAAAAATCCTTTTGGACTATAGTTTAGAAATTATTTGAAAAATCATTTTCAAATAAGTTTGAGGAATATATACATCACTCAAAAATTCTATACTAACTGTGTATATATATCTATAAAAAATTAATTAACATTCCTTGTGTAAATTCTTAAAAACCCAACTCTTGTAAATAATAAGATGCATCCCCGTATAAATATTTTTACCTAGTTTTCTTTTCCAAAATACTTTGTTTTGAAAAAAATCCAAAAACATTTACAAAATCTTTTTGAAAAAAACCCATAAAAAGTTCAAAATTAAAAATTGCATCGCAAAAATATTTTTCCATTGCATTGTACATAGCATGTGCGTATCATTCACATCTTTCGAATTGAGTTTGATAATTGAAATAGTTTGAGTAAAGTCAAAGATTGAAGCTTGGTTGGACCTTAATGCACCAAACTTCACTGGAACTTTATGGGAAGTAGATTTTTGGTACTTTAGGTCTATTTAAACTTAATTCTTTGAGATTCGGGACTGGGTTCAAGACACCTCAACTGTCTAACTAGAACTTTTCAAGATGCACGTATGACTCTTGTCGACCGTGACCTAACTTGGACATTTGCACCTTTCACTTGGCTCAACTTAATTGGAGTGGTGAGGGGATTGGATTTACCGGTATGAGATGCACACGAGTGAAAACATTCGTCCTCGTCTAGGGAGGGAAGTGCACCCCAACCGGTCCTGTGGCATCAATGCCTAAAGACATGAGAATGTGGTTTGCAATAATGCTTCAAAAGAGGGATAGTCTTTGGGCTTAAGAGGAAAAACTCCTTATGTAAATGATGATGTATATAGTATTTAAAAAAAATCTCCAAAAAGTGGACAAACCTGATTTAAAATAAAATGCCTACTAGAGTGTACATATTTGTATAGTCAATAAGCAAGCTTGAGGTTTGAAGTCATATCATGTGAGATTGCATCTCGATGACTTGACTACACTGGTCATGCAATCCCGGATAGGTAGCTACACTGGCTACCATCCATTCTTCTCTTTAGCCTCTCTTCTTGAGTCGGGTGCACTTGAGCTTAGAAGGGAATACCCCGCTCCTCAAAGAAAGAGTTGCTGGATTAGGGAATCATTGGGTTGTTGTACTGGAGAAGTTAGTTCTTTTGTCATTTCAGTTGGGGAGAGAACTATCACTTACACCATACAAGTCAGCTTCATAGTCATAAGGATTTGCATATGATGTAGATTGGTTCTGACATGGCTATTGATATGGTTTAAACTGAGTTCCGTGGCTCTCGAAGGTTGTTGTGTTTTAAATCCGGCTCCCCACCAGGTTCCACATATATTCTCACACCATGGTCTAACCCGAGCTCCAACCTTTGATTTTGTGAAGACAAGTTCGAGAACTAAATTCAATCCACTTTCTTTATTTTTTTATTATTATTTTATGCATTTATTGCATAAGTGTTTGCTAGGGACTAGCAAAGGCAAGTATAGCGAGGGGTGATGAATTACCATTTCATCACCTTTATTCTATCATTTCGGCCTTAAAAACCCTAGCTAATGCATGTAAATAGCATTATTTTGTACAAATAAACATTCATCGTTTATTCCATTTATTATGTATAAAATATTGTTTTTAATACCAAAATTGTTGAAGGGGTCTGACCATATATTTTTCAAATTTTTGATTTTTTGCTATTTTTCATTACGGTTGGAAACAGAATATTAATTGTTATTATGTACATCATTATTTAAATATGATTGTCTAGAAGAAGGGCCATCATGCAAAATAGGCGAAAACATATCAATATGAGCTTCGGCTTCGTCGGGCTTTGTTGGAAGTGCTTCTGGTGCTGACTTCTCCAGGGCTGGTCCTTCTAGGCTTTGGCTCTTCTTTTCTTTTTGAAGTTTTTCATTTTGTTGATTTTTTGTATTTTCTCTTGTTGTTGTTATTAGTGGTGGTGTATAGATGTGTTGTTGCTCCATAATCCTCTTCCTCACCCGGCCTTACTCCTGGATCGATGATGATTATATGATTCATCACTCTAAAAGTTGAAAATAGAGCTCTATTCCTTATGAATCCATGATTCACTTCCTTTATTCTTTCATTTTAACAAAATCCCGATGAAAATTAACTGTAAATCTATATTAATTTCAATAAATTGACATTTTGCATACTATTGTCAATATTGTATATTTAACACTCTTTTTATGCAAAATAAAAGAATAAAGAAGAAATGAAAAGGAAAAGACATAAAAGAAGGCTATAATTCTGTAATAAGTACAGACTGACCCGAACCCTGAGAAAAGGTCAATTATTGGCCTCATCGACATGGAATAAAGTAGGGGGAGATAGGGTATTTATCCAAAAATTAACTTCTATATATATTATTTATTCTGCATTTATTCACTATATATATTCATCACTATTCATCGTATATATATCATTCATCTATTTTTATTTATAAATAAAATGGTCTCAAAATAATTCCTTTCCTTAAGAAAACATGTAAATAAAAATATTTTCTAAATAATAAAAAAATTACAAAATTAAATGGTGTGTAGTATGCAATATCTATACCTATATTTTTATCTATTTATTTATTTTGTGAATAAATTGTATATTTGCAATAAAAATAATGCTGAGAGTATATGTGCAAATTAAGTCAAAAGATTACACTATTACGCAATTTTATATATTAAAAATAAATAGAGAAACCCAAGAGGGGTCTTTTATAAATATCCCAACTCATGTGGGGGACCATTGATCTAAGCTGGTACAGACCCCTATGCAATATACAATAACCTCAAGAGAGGTCCGCATAATTTTCACATAAAAAGTTGAACCTATTTAAATATTTACAAGACTGATAATTAAATACAAAAAGGAATGGGTTTGTGATGCAATTACCCCGCTTAAGTGGCGTGGATTGGCGGATGGAAGAGCTTCCACGTGGCTTGATGAACGGCTTCGTTTTGAGATCAAAGGCTCAAATTAGATCTAGGACGAAGACTTGATCGGACGGCGATGATGTGGCCTGGATAAACACATGAAGAACAAGACTCCGGTGAGGTTCGTTCTCGATTATCTTCTCCATTCAGCCTCCTCCTTCGCAACTAAGAGCCTCCTTGGCTTCCTGGAAGCCTCCCGCGACTGAGGGCTGCTCAATAAGGTCCAGGGTCCATCAGAGGGACCTTGGAGCTTTACATGTGCTAGAGCTCTGACTTCGGTCCCTTCTATTCTTCTAAAGGGTCATTTGGTCCCAAGGCATGAAAAAAACGATTAGGGAGGTCAAGAGGGTCACTCTCAGCCCTCTCCTGAAGCTACATATGCAAAAGGGTGGCGTATGGATGGAGCTCCGGTCCTGCTCGATCCGTTTATGATCAAGGGGCTAACAAAGAGGAATGATGTATAACACACTAAGGAAGAAGATGAGGGTGACGTGGGGTCAGGACAATGGCTGATCACGATGAATTTGGTGTTGGAGCTTAAGGCTCCAATGATTTTGATTTTTGAAATTAAACTAACATGCATGCTAATTAAGTAAACTAATGTTAGAAATACCCTAATGAAATGAAATGCAATCAAAAGGAGGATACCTAGCAGCTCGACTTGGTCGTAGTCAAGGAGCATATGAGGCATCACTGGAGGAGCTGTGGCGTCACCTAGACCTCTGTGTTTAGCCTCTTTTCCACGCCAAATGGGCCTGGAGGTTTGTGCTGTCACCGCAAGCGTTGATGAGATGAGCTCCCAATGGGGTTATGGTAGTTCAATATGGATCAAAATGGATAAGGAAGTTGGGCTTCATTATTTATAGAAATGGTGAGGAGCAAAAGGGTGGAGAGGATGGAGGGAGGACGGTGGTTGGTGCGAGCTAAGGTACGGACGAGGTAGAGGAAAAATAGGGCTATCGAATGGTGAAGGTCTCGAGGGAGTTGGGGCACGGAGGTGCTATAGAGATTTCGGAGAAGTCAGAGGTCATGTGACCTACGATACAAGGGCGACTGAGAAGAGGACAATTGACCTGATGGTCAATTGTCCAAAGATTCTGGTTGGTCCACGGGACCAACTGGAAAAAAGAATGAACAAAATTCATTGATAAATAGATTAAAAATAATAAACTTTTTTATTAATTTTGTTGAAAACATGAAAAATATCTGTAATTTTATATAGTATTTTATTTTGATTTTTATTTGTTTTCCAAGTTAATTTATTAGAAGTTAGTATTTACATGTATGCATATAGGTATATAAACCTGTATTTTATGTATTTTAATTTTATTCTGTATTTTTCTATTTAATTATTATGTATATGAATTTTATATATTTATAACTTATTTAAATACATATTTATATCATTTTAGTGTATTTTTTGAGTTTATTTATATACTCAAACAATTATATGTATATATTATAGGTGTATTACAAGTATAATTCATCCATATGCTAAAGTATACTTATTTATTTTATTGAATTTTTGATGGGTTCATTTTATTTTCAATATTTAAATGTATTTTAAATAGTATTTACATATTTATAAAAATGTAATAAAGTAAAAAAATATATAGAATGAGTATATTGAATATTATATACATGTTTATTGCTCGCTAAGGGCTCAAAAGTCAACTTTTGCATGTTAATTCTAAATTAAATGAAAGTACCTTCATTAAATAGATTATTTAATTTGATGAACAATAAATGCGAGTTTGGTAAATTTTGAATCATTATGGAGAAGATACGAGTTCACAAAGTTTTCTTTGCGATTTTCTATTCAGTGTGTCCCAGACGAACTATGCATTATTTTTTAATGAAATAAAATTTGCATTTTTCTTTGTATTTTTATGTACAATGTTCATGTCCAATGTTTATTTATTTGAAGTATAAAATTAATAATATAAAATAGGTCCGAAATGCAATAATTGGGCTATAAAATTATGGTTTTTAGGTTGTGTTTTCTATAAAATTGGTCGCCCCATCTCCTCCTACTTTATTCCTTGTCGATCAAGTCATCATAATGACCGGATCTCGGTGTATAGGGTCACTCAGTGTCTTTGACACTTCCTTCTTTTTTTTCTTTATTCTTTTAATTTGGTATTAAATATTGTATTTTATTAAGTAACTATCTATCAATGAATGAATGAATGTCATTTTGCATGAATTAGTGATATATACATGCATTTGACTAGGTATTTAAGGCCAAAATGAAAGAATAAAGATGATGAAACGGAGATTCATAACCATTATATTGAAGTTTTTTTAAACCCATTATAGATTTTATTTCATGATTTTTTAAATTCAAAATTTTTAAAGGAAATATAATTTAGTCCATAGTATTTAATATGATGTAAAATACTATGATAATATTATTTTATTTATGTATATTTTTTGGTAGCAATGATATCGAAGTATATGCACGTCATCCAAAATTGGAGGGTATTATTTTGTTGATCTATATGTACCTAATTTGTTTCAAAGTATAATGAGTTAGATCATTAGTCTTCTTTTATTAGATAATTCCATGCACTTAAAATTAATTGATATAATGATCAGCAAACTCATTGATCGATTTCATAGTTGTTGACATATAGTATAGATCTTTAAATCTTACACAATATAGGAGTAGGTTCAAGAATGGCAATTAATAATTTGAATGCCTATTATCATTTCTTGATGTAAATTTATCACACTGAATGTTCATTGCAGATCGTATGTTCTTTTTGTTTACAAGGAATAACATGTTTATTGCTAAGGATTCATAAAATGACGATCATTTATTTACTTCCACATTAAAATTTATATTAGTACTTATTCATGATTAGCAATGATTCCATGATGAAACTTATTAAATTAGCAATGATATAAGTTTAATAGTACTTGTTATATACCACATTAAAAATTTAATTAGTACTTGTTGTATTAGTACTTATTAAATTAGCAATGATTAAAAGAATAACACTGAAATATTGATATCAAACTTATAGGACATTTATTATGTTAAAGATATCATACATATCTATAAAATTAAATACAACATATTTTTAATTACATTATTTTTAACATTTTTGCTATTTAAATAGAATTTGTTTAATTTCAAGAGGTACTATGCACAATATTGATATTAGAAGAAGTGTACTTATTATGATGATAACTTTATTATATACCATATTATATTTATGCATGCCATGAATACAACCTCTGCAACGCACAGGGTATACACCAGCATATATGAAAGGTTGTGGGATAAGCACTGTAGCTGGTAAACTTAAATGCTAGTATTTGTGTGGACGACTATATAACTGCTTTTGTGAGGTGATGGTATTTTACAGGTCTCAAGTTTGAAACTTGCTACAATTTTTTTGCTTTGGAAATTTTACGGTGCTTATTTATAAAAAATTTTCTAGAGTACTTATTTATACATAATAAAAATTAATTTTCCTAGAAAAAAATCATTGGTGCAGATGATAGGGTATTTTCAAAGTTTATAGATCTAGAGTTCGAAATTTTACTCATTTTTCTTTAATTTTGATTTTATAATTTTCAAATTTATTATCTCATTGATGCGTTGGTTTTGATGCCTCAGCTAATTATTGGGTTCTGATTTGATCCACATTTTGAAACATCAATAGCTAAAATTCAAATAATTTTTAGGAGCTTTTACAATTATGCCCTTATGAGCTTTTCCTATAACACTTATACCTCTAATTTCTTTGCAATTACACTTGTGCCCATAAATGTGCTACAAAACACAAAGTTGCACAATTCTTAGAGAAGTGTTTGGTGCCGATATGTATTGTTACTTTTAACAAAGATAATCATATTGATATAACAGTGGCTCCATGATTACAAATGCTTAACAATTTAAAGGTTTTAGATTGATATCTCATACAATTAATTTCCTGTTGCTTCTTTAGTTAAAATTAGATTATCTAAATGAACAGAAATCAAGTTTCATTGGTATGTTGGTTGTAATGCATGCATCTATCACTATGTATTTGGATTTCTACTATTGGCACCTAGCTTCAGATGGGATGAGGGGGTGGGACAGCATCCTGGGCTTTCCCGCAGCTCTCTAGAATGTGAAATGGAACACATATAACGTTGCATTAATACATTCGTTGCGATGCATGCATCTATCACTATGTAATCAGATTTTGGGTTAGGCCCATGCCATGGTATGAAACATTGGATATTTGAATAAATTACTTTTATTTTTTATAATTGAGCCTATTTTTGATATTTATTTTGATGATAGCTATATTTATCTTTCATATTACAATTCCTAATACCATATGTACAGTACATGCATTGCATGGTGCATGCACTAGTTTATGGTGTACGCACTAGTTTATGTAAATGCATTTTTCTAACGATACGTAAGCAGTGTATTTCGGGTCCTTTATAAGATTTTTTTTAATAAAAACATAACCTAGTGAGCTCTATGATTCTTTGGCATGTCTTTAAGTACCTTAATCTATTTCTGCATCTAGTGTCATATGTCATAAAATCGATGATTTGCTTAGTGAGGTGTTTAGGGTACGATCATTGAATGCCAAATTTCAATGCTCCCATATACTATGCAATATACTTGGTAAGTGGGTTGGAGACCTACCGCATCGCTCTCATGGGATTGGCTTAATTTGGTCAAGAAATTTCATGAATAAGTCAGTTCGGCCGCTTGTTAGCCCATCCGTCAATTGCGTGGAGTGTGGACATGTGTCATAAACTCCATCCCTACATACAAAAATGAAAATATGTATTTTAAAAAATTATATTTTACATACATTAGATGTAATTTACTTTAAGTTTTTTATTTCACTACAACAAAATTGGGCTATAGCGATGTTTTTTTTCAAATCCCTCACTAAAGTAATCGTTGTTAAATATATAGAAATGACATTAATCATTGCAAAAGTATTTTTTATACCTGACATTAGCAACAGATATAATATCCGTTCCTTTATCATTAGCGATGGTCCATATAGCGACTTTTGTCCATTTTTTCAAAATATTTACTAATCATCACTAAATTTTTAGTTCAAAATTTAGTGATGATTAGTGAAAACTAAAAATCTAGCAATGGGTAAGTGTCTCTATATGGACCGTCACTAATGATATAGAGACGAATATTACGTTGCTAATTTCAAGTATAAAAAATATTCCAACAATGAATAATATCCCCTTATATATTTAATGACAATAAATTTAGTTAGGATTTTGAAAAAGCATCACTATGCAAATTTCGTGGTAGTGTTTACACTAACAATGATACATTATATTTCGTAGTTTATGTAAAGCAGCCTCCGCCATGACCGTGTGGTCATGCAACCGCCCCCGGCGGTTGCGGCGAGGCCGAGTCACACAGAGACTATAACTGCAATGGCGTGAAGGTAGGGGGCGGACGTTGCGAGGGCTCACGCCCTAAAAAAATCTCCCACAAAGAGGGGAATACATCAATCATCGGAACCTCGACTACGGGAGCCCCCTTCGGAATCCACCTCTCCATCTCCTCTCTCGTTTTTCTCTCGTTCTCCCTCAAGAAGAAGAAACGGTGTAGAGAATGCGTACCTTGGTTTTCTCACACTGGTATCAGAGCTCGGTTCCGAACACCGTCTTCATCAACGTTGACGCTGCTCGCCTCCCTTCCTTGGCCGCTACCATCGCCACCACCGCCGCCATTTTAAGTCCAGGAAACCCTAACGTGAAACCCCCTTCCTTGAGGTGCGTATTTGTTTTTGCCTTCTCGTGGGACCCTTTCAAAGTTTTTTTTCCCAGAATATTACCTTTTCTGAATCGGCTCTTTTAATTACCAACTTTTTTAAAAGGAAGCCCTTTTTTTAAGCCATTGTTATTTTTTATACAAGTTGTTGTTCGTAACACGAAAGAAGTCGGTCCGTACATCTTTATTTTTTTATATATGCGTGCCGCACACTATCTTTTTTTAGCATACAATTCTTATGTCTTTTTTAAAGTTTTTTTTATCAGGCCCGTTGTTGCTATTTAAAGTGATTACACACTGTTATTTATTTTTATTGTTTTAACTGCAACCTCTTCGTCCACTTGTTTTAAAAAATTTTTTTATCACGACTTAAATAAAGTGAATACAAGGTTCGTTGAAGTTATTCTTTTTTGAGTTTTGTTTGCCCCACATTTTTTTAATATAAAAAGGATTGGTTTCTTTTTGATATTGCATTACTTTTTTTTAAATCTTTGCTTTTTTGAAAAGTTGAAAATAAAAACGTGTTTTTGTGTACAAGCATATCCTTTTAATAGTATTAAAATATCTTGACAACCTATTGAGTAGAAGAATAAAGTTGTAATATCAATTGCTTGTCCTTGTTTATTTAGCAGGAAATCCCGTGCAACTTCCTGAAATTAAAAATCTGCACGTAGTCCCCACTTGTTGAGCAAGAAACCCTTTGTCCTATTGCAAATAATGTTTTTTTAATAATCTCATTTCTTAACATCAATAAAATAGGTCACACACTATTTTTTTACTAGTTGTATATTAATATCTTTATTGGTTGAATTAGAGTAGAGTTACCAAGTTTTTATGGTATCATTTTTTTTCAAGAACCCCGTTGATTGCCTTCAGTAAAATAGCATGTTTAATCTTTAATAAAGTTGCAAATAATTTTTTTGCTTAAATTAAATTTATATTGCTTCTCTGTTTGCAATTGACTACATCAATACCTTGTCTCGTTGCTTATATTAAAAAAACACATTATATATATCCTTCATTAGTTTACTTAATCTCATACATTTATTTCATTTAGATCTAAAATTACAATCAAGACCATTGCCATTGAGGTGGGGAAAATAGAGTACCTTAATGGGACTAATTACGAATTATGGAGTAGAAAGATCTACTATGGCCTGTTACACGATAGTATACACTCCATCATAGACAAACCCGACCCAACCTTATCTGAGAATCCTACTATGGAAGAAATTAGATTCCGCGAACAGTGGGAGAAAACGGATAATAGGGCTAGGTGTAACGGAACGGGTCGTGACGATCGGCGGAAGCATTAGGTTGCACGACCAAACCGTTATCGGAAACTTCATGGTATTCAATGAGCAGAGAAAATAATCATTCTCAAATAAGTCCATTACTCTATAGAGTTCCATTATTACACTCCAACAAGGAAATTGCAAAAGAACTACGAAATAAAATAGCACAACAATGTTCTAGTGGGCATAATGGCACCCCATATAACAATCCATCCATAGTCTGTACCGGTTCAACTTCGCGTGACAATAGTTCTCCTTGAACTGGAAATTATATCACAATTCATGCTCTCCTGAAAAAAAACAACATCACATGTTATGAGCTAACGCTCGGTATGTGCCGAGTTGGGGTCAAGCCGTCTAGCGTGGTAAACAAGTCTCCCGATGCTAACTTTAAACAGTTAAAACATAATCTCTTCTATACAAACAATTATCCACACAGCTATACGATTTGCATAATTATCTTATTGCATATGATACTAACTTGTGCTCATATACTATCACTATGAGACTCATAATTCAAGTAAACATGCATACAATGGGAATTCCTTCCGGATCCATCCATTAAAGCCATAATTTCATATATACTCTTAAAGTTTGCCATATTTGCATATACACATTAACATTTTCATAATTTTCATTTATACCCTCAGAATTTTTCATAATTGCATATATGCCCCAGAACAATCATAGCACTTGCATAATGTCATTACTTGGCCATAGTTGCACACATGTGCTTTAGCAATTTCAGTAACTGTACACATACCATTGGTTTGTTTAGTGGTTAAAGTTGTCTTAATTGTTAATCCATAATGGCTTTGGTGGCTTTGTTGGCTTTGGTGGCTTTACCGCTGGCACAAGCGGTCCATGAACATGACATACTGGACAGTGTAGCTACAACTGTAGAGGACTTAGCTTTTCCCTCTGTGGTTCCTTGCAACCATACGTCCCTTACGGAGTTGCCCCTTGGGCACACGATAATTAGACTCTAGAGGTGGCTCCCACCATTAGGTGTAGCACTTAGCTCCGCTTATCGTTGTCGTGTCATTACTCATGTTAAGGAAAATTCATATCTTCTATACTTTATTTTCCCTTTCATACAATAGTTGTTCATGTGAACATTCTAATTCCAACTGTTTTATATTTACGTTTTAAAACGTGATATATTGCAATATTTTATAAATGATCCAACCAAGGACTTAGAATATATCTGATATTCATATTATAAATGCACATCGTATTGCTTGTATATTACTGTACACATTGAGATATGAGATCCTATTTGATGTCCATAACTGTATACAAAAACTTAAGGATGTATGTAGCAGTGCCAAATCAATATAGATGATATTTCATATTATTGTACTTGCTAATAAAGGGGTTGAATTGATTTGGGAGCAGAATCAAATATTCTAGGACTAAATGCAATATGGAAAGTACGGAAATAAAAATCATTCTATCCCCACAGTGATTCAAAAAGAAAAATCCATGAGTCTCTAAATCAAAATCAAGGTACCCGTGCATGCAGAGATAAAAACGGAAAAAATATTGCCTGGCGCTTTTATCCATAAGATGTTCAACTCTTTATATTGGATAGTTAATATGATATGGTAAATGAAGGCATGGACAAAAACATTCTAGAATATGTATCAAATAATACTCGATGAATTTGCAAAGTAATATTGGTTGCATTATTATTATCGTATCTTTCTCTCATTGCAGTGTGTTTCACAATTATAGATCCACTATCTATGGAAAGTTTTAAATTTGTATTCCACCGAGATCTCATCCATAATTAGTCAAGTAATCACGACAATAATGTTTATACCATTTTTTTTTCATACGTTATTGTCCATGAGTAATATCTAATGGAGATGCTAAGGTTATTTTATTTTCATACTCCAATAGATAAGTCTCGTGGAAATGCAAGAATGTACAGGAGGTTTAGTCTAATGGCTGCTTATGTCTGTTGGCCAAATAATCTTCAAAGTATTCAAAACAATCTTATGTGGATGCAATGTAAAGAGAAAAAAAATAATTAAAATTGCATTTCAATCTTAAGCCTCCATTAATAATTATTGTTAACAATCATTCAATATCATTTATGCGATTTTAACCAAAGTTGAAAATATCGACAAGATAATGATTTGAAATCAAATCGTCAATCATCCTTAAGGGTTCGACACATATATTAAGAGGTCGTATATTGGACGCGATCATTGTTTAAAGATCAACATCATAAGCTGATACATACACATCTATCAAGAACAGGCTTTGAAAATAATATATCTCCGATTAAAGGTATTTCCATATTGTACGAGTCCTAGGGGTTCGACAGATACATTTAAAAAAATCGTAATCCTAAACCGATACCTAAATATTGAGATCATATATTGTGCACAATAAGTAAGTACTTATCACAAAGTACCTACATATTGAGAGGCATATGTCAATTCATCGCATAGTATTCTTAAGGGATCGACACATACCTCAAGACCGATGAAAAATGTATCTACTAGATCTTTATGTCCTTCTCCTTGCTCTCAAGCCGATGTGCTCCTCCACTGGATCGACACCGGTGTCTCCTGCAATGGGGATAAATCTCTCGGTAAGAAATCTCTTCCTCTAACTCTACCTCTCTCCTTCTCTCCCTCTCCCTCTCTCTTGATTTTTGTCAAGAAAGTGACGTGGGGGAGGGTTTCCTTTGGCTTTTTAAGCCCCTAAATAGAACAATTAATTGAATAATAATACCCATTAACTTTTGTAATAAGATCCATGCAATTCATTAGGGAAATAAAGAGGAATTGTGGGACGGAGAAGTTAAAAAAATCATCCGTTATAATCTCCCCTCCTTAAAAAAATTTCGTCCTCAAAATTTCATAGTAAAGGATCATACCGAAAAGCTGCGGATGCTTCTTCCGCATTTCTCTCTCCAGCTCCCAAGTGGCTTCCTTCTTCTGGTGATGATGCCAGAGGACCTTGACGATCGGAACTATATGTCGACGAAGCTGATGGTCTCTACGATCTACTATGCGGATAGGTTTCTCCTCGAAGGTTAGATTAGGCTGAATGTCGAGAACCTCATGCTCGATCACGTGTGAAGGATCAGGAGTGTACCTCCTCAGCATCGATACATGGAAAACATAGTGTAGCTTTGAATATTGTGGTGGTAATGCAATACGATATGCCACCTCTCCGATTCTCTGCAAAATCTCGAAAGGTCCTATATATCTAGGAGTAAGCTTCCCTTTCTTGCTGAATCGCAATACACCCTTTGTCGGGGAAATCTTTAAAAACATGTGACTTCCAACTGCAAAATTCAACTCCCTTCTATGACGATCTGCATAAGACTTCTGCCTACTTTGAGCTGCCAACAATCTCTTCTTGATTAGCTCAACACCTTGCTTGTTGATCTGGATTAGTTCCGGTCCTAAAATATGCTTCTCACCAACATCACTCCGACATGAGGGTGATCTGCAAGGTCTCCCATACAATGCCTCTTAGGGAGCCATCTTGATGCTCGAATGATAACTGTTATTATAAGCAAACTCTACTAATGGAAGATGTCTATCCCAGCTGCCTGCGAAATCTAGAGCACAAGCTCTCAACATATCTTCCAGCGTCTGGATGGTCCTTTCCGATTGACCATCAATCTGCGGGTAGAATGAAGTGCTAAACTTCAATTGAGTTCCCATAGCGTCTTGGAAACTTTTCCACAAACGAGACGTGAATCTAGTGTCCCGATCTGACACAATTGATGTAGGAACGCCATGTAATCTGACGATTTCATTCGCGTACAATTCAACTAGACTGTTTGTCGATTGATCCAAGCGGATAGGTAAGAAGTGAGCCGACTTGGTCAATCGGTCAATAATTACCCATATAGTGTCATAACGATGTTTCTAGTCTTGGGTAGACTTGTAACAAAGTCCATCATTATGTGCTCCCACTTCCATTCAGGTATCTCTAAGGGTTGAATAGGGCCTGCAGGTCTGTGATGTTCAATCTTAATCTGCTGGCATACCAAGCATTTAGAAACAAAAGCTGCGATGTCATTCTTCATCTTCGGCCACCAGAAATTTTGTTGCAGATCCTTGTACATTTTTGTTGTACCTGGGTGGATGGTATACATCGACCTGTAGGCTTCGTCGAGAATCTCCTGCCTCAATTCGACATCATTGGGAACCCATAATCTGTTTTTGTACCTCATAACTTCATCAATTGGAAATCGGAACCTTCTTTCTTGGATGCCTCTATCATTTTATGAAGATCAACATCAATTTTTTGTGCTGCCGTGATCTTCCCAATTACCTCGGGTTGGATTCTAAGGCCTGCAAAAGATATCTTCCTTTCTTCACTTAAGAAAGGTTTCTAGTCTTCAAAATCTTTCATCATCTTCCACTGAAGTTTCAAGCTAGATAGCTTGCCTTCCCACTTTCGACTTAATGCATCCGCAACGACGTTTGCTTTTCCAGGATAATAATTAATGGAAAAGCCGTAGTCTTTTAGGAACTCCAGCCAGCGTCGCTGCCTCAAATTAAGTTCCTTCTGAGAGAAAATATATTTGAGGCTCTTATAATCACTGAGCACCTCAAACAGTTCACCATAAAGGTAATGACGCCAAATTTTAAGAGCAAAGACTACCGCTGCTAATTCTAAATCATGAGTAGGGTAGTTTCTCTCTTGTGGTTTTAATTGTCGCGAGGCATAGACAATGACTTTCTCATTCTGCATAAGTACACACCCGAGTCCCGTGCCTGATGCATCTGTATACACCACGAATCCTCCACTACCTGTTGGTAAAGCTAAGATTGGAGCCGTAGTCAATTTCTGCTTTAATTCTTGAAAACTTCGTTCACACTCCTCAGACCATACAAATTTTACATCCTTTCGGGTGAGCTTCGTCAATGGTAGTGAGATCCTTGAAAATTCTGAATGAATCGCCGATAGTAACCGGCCAAGCCAAGGAAACTACAGATCTCTGAAATATTTTTAGTCTGACTCCAATTCATCACAGCTTCTACCTTAGCTGGATCTACCTCAATGCCATCCTTGGATACCACGTGACCAAGGAATGCAACTTTATTTAATCAGAAGTCACACTTAGAAAATTTTGCGTAAAGTTGGTGTTGTCGCAGGGTTTCGAACACAATCTGCAGGTGCACTCGGTGCTGCTCCGGATCAGATGAGTATATCAAAATGTCATCTACAAATACGATGACGAACTTGTCAAGGTATTCTCGAAATACCCTATTCATTAGTTCCATAAAGGCTGCAGACGCATTAGTAAGACCGAACGACATGACCAAGAATTCATAATGGCCGTACCTCATTCTGATAGCGGTCTTTGATATATCCCCCTCTTTTATACGGAGTTAATGGTAACCCGTACGTAAATCGATTTTTGAGAAGACTGTTGCTCCTTACAGCTGATTAAATAAATCGGTGATGCGAGGTAGCGGGTACTTGTTCTTCATCGTTACTTTGTTCAGACCTCAATAATCAATGCAGAGTCAGAGAGATCCATCTTTTTTTTCACAAAGAGAACATGTGCTCTGATGAATCCACATTTCATCATCTTTATTCTATCATTTTGGCACTAAAGACCCTAGCGAATGCCTGTTTATAGCATTAAATAGAGCATATTAGCATCCATGCATGTGCATTCAGATAGTGTATAAAATACTGTAATTAAAGCCAAAATTATAGAATAAATAAAGAAAAGAAAAAGAATAAAATATTGTAAATATTTTATGACCCAAAACCCCCGAGACCTAGGCATCTTGATGAATAGGTCGACAAGGAATAAAGTAGGGGGAGATAAGGTCAGAAACACAGTACAAATACCTATTCATTCTATTCATTCTTTATTCATTTTGGGACATGTTTTTGGTTTCACTTTTTATACCTCAAATAAAGAAACTTTGTATATGAAAGTTGTAGATAATTTTATAAATAAAAATACAAAATTGATTTCACAGAAAAATAATATCCAGATAAAAAGTTATGGTCTGAATAAGAATCCAAAATCCCAACTTCCCAGACCCGTATCTCACAACTGACAACTTCAAATGCAGTGTACTCACCTTTAATGGTATATAGAATAAAATAATCTATCCAATGGTGGTGGTTTCGCATTTGGCGGAGCTACGGTTTGAAAGTTGAGTTTTGGACCCCTATTGTATACCTGTACTGAATAAAATATTCAATTTATTCTTTATTCATTATTTATTTATTTTTATATTTTTAGAATTACGTAAATATTACTTATAATAATTATGTACATAAAAATTAAAATAAAAATACAAAAGAAATCCAAATAAAAATACTTGTATAAAGAATACATAGGTATACTGCCTATACAGATACCTATACAAAACACTCTTAGATTTTATTTAATATACAAAATACTTCAATAAAATAAAATAAAAATACAATTAAGTGTATAGAAGTATTTTATAATTTTATAAAATACTAAATAAAAATAATAAAAATAAAAATACAAAATAAAAATAAAAGAATACAATATATAGAATAATATACCTATATAGGGGTATAAAAGCAACTTGTAAAAATATAACTCATAAAAATAATTAAAAATCATAATAAAATAATTTATAAAATTTTAAACATTTTTTATTTTATAACAAAGATTTAATTAATTCATTTTCTATTTTAAAACGAATTAATAAATCATTTTTTCCAAGGTTTTTCTGGTTGGTCCACGTGGACCAACCAGCTTCAGCCCTTGGTTGACCTTGGTCAGCTCTCTGACCGAGGTCTGTACATGGCAGACTTGCGTTTTCTTAGTATCTTCTCTGAATTTTGGAGGTCGCGCCATGCATCATCTCATGATTCTTTCTTCACAAGTTGTTCCCCTACCATCCAGCTACCACGCCCTAGCTTGATCTCGAGCCGAGCACCATCACAGCACCCGTGACTCCCCCTCGAAAATCGCCCCCCGCCATTGCTCAAAACTGAACCCTCAACCTTCATTCACTTTTTGAACCGATTTTGGGGCGCCAAAACCCTCCGGGCGTGGGTCGAGCGAAGCTCCAGTGACAGGGGAGCCTCTCCACGTCTCAGTCGAGGTGCGGTGAGCACCTAAGGTCGTGTTCCAACGCATCTCCGGCGGCTGCGCCGCCGTGAGGTTTCCTCCTTGGCTCCGGCCAAGTAGAGCCTGTTTTAGGTCTAATTTCGTGCTTGTTAGATAGCTGTTAGTTGTAGTTTTTCATTTACTCTTTTATCCTTCCGATTAAACCATCCCTTCGCCTCATTTTCACTGTCGAACACTCGCCGGAGCCCTTGAGCTCTGGCGTTCATCTCCACTGCACGCACCGCTATTCCACCCTCGTTAGCCCTGGGAACGGCCTACTGTCCACTTTGGTTTCTCTTTGCAGGTTCCAGGGGCTCGAGAGACTCCCATCTGGAGTCGTTTTTTGACCAAGGAAAACGACCTGGGGACTACCCTCCTTCACCAAAGTCGCAGTGGACGTCCGGCCGTCGTGAGGCCATTTTGTAGCTGCAATCACCGCGAGGGAGCTCCCAGGCATCTCGTGAAGCTGTTGGAAGGCGTTCCATCGCTCCGAGTGGCGAGATTTTGCAGATCAAAAGTCGCCGGAGCTCAGTTCGTCCCGCGTTCTTCCTTCGCCACCCGGAGCCGTCGATTCCACAGGTGTTCTTCCAGCGCTTCAGCGACCGTTGGATTGCGCGTGCCCAGATCCGTTCGATCGACGCCAAGCTCTAATATGGGCCGAGCATTCACGAAGGGGTATCACGTCCCCTCGACTCGACACGTGGATTAGTGAGAAGTTCACCACCGTCAGATCATTTTAGGCATGGGTATTTTGTGTTTCAACCCCTGCCATTTTGCGTATTTACTATTCGAACTATAAGCTCTCATCTGCAGCGTTATCTTTTTGGACAATTTGCGATTCAGCCCTAAACTGTGTCAGAATTTTGTTTAGGTCCTCCCCTCCCAGGCTCACGTGCATGCCCACGTGAGTTTGGGAATTTTGCTGTGGATCCCCCAGTGGGTTTGGATATTTGCCTTTCATCTGTAAACTTTTCATTGCAGCTATAATTTCTCTGGCATTTAGCATTTTCGCCCCCGCCCTTTTTGAGAACCACATAAATGCCCCTGCCAGGCGCGCGTGCACGCACGCGCGCCTGGGAGATTTTGCGAGGAAGCCCCTGCGGCTTTTGGTATTTGCGTTTAGTTCAGAAAATAGTTCATTCAGTTCAAAAACTTTTGCGAATATTGCGTGGAGACCCCTAGATTCCTGATTAATTACACAAAGGCCCCTGTCAGCCTTAATTATTTTTGCTTGATTGATATAATTAATTAGGACCTCATTTTAGATCCATAAATTCTCAAATTTTGAACTTTAACTCCTGTTAACTTGTTCTTCCACGCTATAATTTCAGTTTTTGATTTTGCTTTAATTTTATATTTATTAAAAATCAAAAACATGCTTTTTGTGCACTGTCTAGCTTAGAAAATGCCAAACAAATATTAAAACACTTCGAAAAATTCTAAAAAAATTACCTAGTGTCTATTTTATCATATTTTAGTGTCAATCCAAAAATCACTAAAAATCTCAAAAGAAAAACACTAAAAATTTAAAAACACTCCAAAACTGCAAAAAAATATATAAAATCAAAGAAAACTCCAAAAAATATAAACTTAGGTCATGTTTGTTCTCTATTTTATTCTCTTTATTTGAAAATTAGTGTGAAAAATTGTGATTGCTGTTTGCTAATTTTAAATTGCATTTTCCTCACAGCCGGCACATTTTCCACTGTTTTCCTTTATTTTGCTAATTAAAAATACCAAAAACACCTTGAAAAATCCCCAAAAATCACAAAAATAGTAAAAAATCCTAAAAATATTAAAAATATTTTATTTCTGAATTTTTAGATATTTTTGCATATTTTTATAAATATTTTATCTTGCCTTTCATTACATTGTCTTTATTTTCCAACATTGAAAATTAAAAAAAATAAAATATAAAATTATAAAAATCAGAAAATTAAAAATCAAAATACAAAATTAAAAATTAAATTAAAATAAAAAAAATTAAAAACTAATAAACCCATAAAAACTTTTCTTGTTTGCTTGCTTAGTGTAGACATCACTCACACACATTCACTTGAGCACACTTGTTTGAATTACCCTGCTTGCTCCCTGTGTTCGAACTCTCTGCATACTTGTCACTATACACCATTTGTGCAGAGTTAAAAATAAATTTTAACTCCATATTATTTCTAATTTATTGATCTTTAGTGTGGGTTAATTGTTGATTAATTTCAGAGTTGATTGGTCGACACTTCGACTGTGTTCCCGCCTTGTGTGGAACACAAGACCGATCGATTTTTTGTTTTATCAAATGGCGCCGTTGCCGGGGAGCAACAGCGCGTAGTTCGAGTTTTTGTTGTGTTGTGATCATTTGTCTACCTTTGCGGCTTTTATTTCTGCTTGTTTTATTTTCCTTATTTTTGATATATCTTTTGAGTTGTCTAATCCCTATTCTTTGTTGACTCTGTGCGAGGTACCGCGGACCGAGGGAGGCGCGTCACTCGAGGCGCCGACGCACCCACGTGAAGCCAGCTTAGCCAGCCGAGCACCGAGGAGACGAAGAGGGAATTTTGAAGAACGTGCTCCACTTTAGTTGCATTTTCTTTTTGTAGTATTTATTTTTGTCATTTAAGTGAGTGAGAGACTTAATTTGTAATAATACAGGTACCTCCGGACTTGGACTCTTTCGAGCCTAATTTCCAAGTGATTGTTCACTTGGGGGCTCGTCGCGGTTTTTGTCGGTTTTTTCTCGCATTCTTTTTATTTTGTTTTGTTTTTCGATTTTATTTATTTTGTGTGATTGAGCCCGTAGTTTTAGGATTGCTTGCGTTAGACTAAGGCCAAACACTTAATATTTTGCATGCACTATAGCCGCGTTCTGGACTTAGTCAAATTAGAAACAGTTGATCATCACCTTCAACACGTCGCACCGCGAGCTCTCCCCGCAAAGCGCTTTCTCCTAAACTCAAGTGTGTTGAGCAGAGGAGGGATGAGCCTAGACCGGACTCTTGGGTTGAAGATTGGCGATCAGCTTGTGGTTCTTCACGATAATAGCAATTTCTGAAACTTAGGGCAATTTCATCAGCTTTTGCATTTGCATATAGCTAGGTTTCAATTCTGCTAAGCATCCTTGCATGTAGAGTGCTGGAGGCAAGGTGAGCATTTATGCTTTAGCATTCATCATCATTTTTGTCGCTTGCATTGCTTTCCCGCCTCTCTACCTCTGATTTTGCCAACCTAGGATCTTAAAGTAATTGAATCCTCGTTAGGCGCGTGCATTTCTTATTAAAAATCCAAAAAAAAGTGATAATCAATAAAATTGGGACTGCTAATTTTACTTGACCCTAAAACCGATAAAAAGGAAAATCTTGTATTGGGGCGAGTAATTCCCTCATTGTCTTTGCTTTTATTTGCTCGCACACACCTTAAGGATTAGTGCCCAAATCCCATAAAGCCCCTAAGTGTGTGTGAAATTCTTTGACTTCTCACCTAACTCTAAAACCGACAAGATAAAAAGACCGCTCTTTGCGGTCTCTACCGAGTTGAGTAGGTGAATTGAGGGTTTGTCTTGTTTCATTTTTATCTGTGATTGTTTTTGTTTGTCCTAGATCATCTCTGCGCATTTGCGCCTTTTTCTGTACTCTTTTGACTTGACCTTCGTGCTCCCCCGAATCACTTCCTTTTGTTTTCGAGATGGACCCCTGGAGCATTTTCTATCCGGACTTTGCGGACCCCTCGCTCGCTCCAACCGGTCCACCTCCCTTTTATCAGGAGGATCCTCCTCCTACTTTTTCTGATTTTTGTACATACCCGCCTCAGCCACAGTATCAGACTTCGGACTTCTACCCACACCCACCTCCACCTTCACATCCACCCGAGTTTGACCTGATGGAGTCACCTCCCTCGATCTCTATGAGTGATATCTTGAATCGGATGACAAAGCGCATTGATTTGATGAATGATGATCTTGCTTTCTTGAGGAAGAATCAGATTAATGCTCCTTTTGTCGGGAATACGGCTTCACTTGTAGGTGATCATGGGAGCTTGCAATCGCCAAAAATACAAAAAAATGAGAAAAATTTAAAAGACCAAAAAGATTTCGGGAGACACTTGGTTGATCAAGATTTTGAGGAGAGAGTCCTCTTGCCAGAACCTTGGACCACACATGCATTCACACCCAGTCCCACCTTTGACCCCGAGGATGCCGCTGTACAGACTGCTCTTGGCATGCCTCGTGTATACGCTGATTCCGACTTCCTTCATTGTATGGAGGAAGTCCAAAAATTCAAAAAAATGCTATCTGAACCCGAAGTGGTGGCTACTATTCATGAGATTATCCGTGCCCCACTTCAGCAGGCCATGACCCATATGTCTGCTCCTCTTCCCAAGAAGAGAAAGCGGAGGAGCAGATCTGAGCGTCACATTTTGACCATGGCCACTGCCCTCGCCATCACACACCGTCCCATTCCTAAGAGGAAGAACACAGCTACACCTTTCATCACTTGCACCATCTCTGACTACACATGTGATCACACTCTCCTAGACGGCGGTGCATCTATTAGCATATTACCCTTCTCGATGGTACAGTCTCTTCACTTAGAGCCTCTCAAGAAAACCAGGATGATCGTTCAGTTTGCTGATGGATCCATCAAGAGGCCGAAGGGTATCCTTGAAAACGCCGTCATTTCTATTCAGGGCACGAGCCACCATGTTGATTTTGTCGTGTTGCCCATGGAGAACTCCACAGGGGAGCCTTCTCAAATCATCCTGGGATGACCATTCCTCGCCTCTGCGAGGGTTGTTATTGACTATGGATCAGGAGAGATTCACTTCCGTCCTGTTGACGAGAGCGAAGTGTCGATCACCGCACCCACAGTTGATCAGAGACCCGCACCTGATGCACCTTCACCGATTATAGCTGACTCTGAGGCATGTGACCTACCTGATGCTACTAGAGATACTTCCTTAGCGATCCCTGATGAGACCCGACGGATCCCCCAAAAGGGGAGGAAGTCGGAAAGCATGGACCTCACTAATCCTCCTCCTGGTGTGTGGCGATGTGTTGATGAAATCCAGAGTATTTATGTGATTGAACCATTTGAGCGGGGGGCAGATGATAAGATAATTGAGGATGTTTATGATGTTTCCCATTACTTTGAGAGACCTCATAAGGCAACAAATGACCCAGGTAAGACTAGACAGGACGGACCTAGTTTGACTACTGATGAATCCATGATTCATCATCTCAATATCTTGATCTTAGCAAAATCCCCGAGTAAAATCGCAGAAAAATGTCCATAAAATCCATAAATTAACAAAATGACTCTTGTAAATAAAACACACTAATTATTGTATATTAGATTGTACAAAATAAATTAACAATAAAAAGCCGAAAAAAATAAAGGAGTTTATACTTGTAAATAGACCAAAACTTCATGTATTTTTAATAATTTCATTTCAACTCCTTTTTGCCTAATTCTTTCTCTAACTTGTTTATAAAAATGTATATAAAAATACAAAAATACAAAACAAATTTCATCTCAAATAAATGCTCCTAGATCCCAAAGAGAAAAAGCCGTAAAGTCCAACTTCCAAGCTAAATTCCCGCTCCGTATGAACTCCAAATTCACCAAACTCACTTTTAAAGTTCAAGTTAGAAAATTATCTATCCAACGGAAGTGGTTTCATTATAATCGGAGCTCATTTGCAAAAGTTGGGTTTTGGGACCTAGATGTACATTGTACATTATGTATATATTCATACTTTCTTCATTTTTTATTGTATCTTTCTTAATTATTAAAAATACAAAAAAATCATACTTGTGTTGTATTTCAATTGTAGTATTTTATTATATTTTTCCGTTGTAAATATCTCTTATTAAAAAGATAAAAAAATTACATATTAGAAAAGTAAAAAAAATGTACATGGTGTTTTGTCTTCTTTTGTAAATTCTCCACTATTTCTCTTCTCTTTTTATTTTATTGTATTTAAAGTAGACAACTTTATTTATTTATTTATTTATTATTTAATTTCCATTCTCTACAATAACCAACAATTCAACTCCATTATTCCACCATTTTTCCAAACTTCCCATTCAACTCCATTTAATACAACCTCCCATTCAACTCCACCACTTTAATAACCTCCCATTCCATCATCTTTATATACATGTCATTCTCCTCATTTTTGCCTTTGATCCATCTTTATGTGAGGAGAGCCTAGTTCCCTGAGTTGAATCGGTGACAGCGACGCAACCGCGGTCGAGCGACGACGGCCCTCTCTCCGGTGTGATCCGTTGGTTTTTTGGCCAACATCGCAGCCGCAACCGCGTGCTGCTCGAGCTCATCGCACGCCGGCGATTTGAGCGAAGACCGTGCTCACGAGAGCACTCCATAGGCGACCGCATTCATCTTAGGTAAATTTTCCCTTCATCATATCATTGTTGTTGTTTTATCATTTTTTATCACATATCATTACCATTCACATAATCTCATCCATTTATTTATACCTCTATCATTTCACCACCAACTCAACATCTTCCCCTTTTTGCATGCATGTTTGTTCCCTGTTTGAGAAATCAAAAATTTAAAAAAAATGAAAAAAAATTAAAAAAGAGAGGTTATTTCGTTATCACCGCCATCACACAATTTTTCTCCCATTTGTTTAGTTTATCATCGCCACCACCACCAATCCATTTTATTTTATTTTATTTTTTGTCAATTATATTCTCTGTCTAATCAAAATTAAAAAATATGTAAAAAAATTAAACAAAAAAAGGTTTTTTATTACAGAAAAAAATAAAAAAATTAAAAACAAAAAAAAAACAAAAAAAAATCCGCAGCAGCGGTGGGGGTGTCGCCCACCGCCGCCACCCCCTCTCTCACGGCCACCGCGCCGGTGGCCACCAGCCGCACACCAACCGACCACCTCAGCAGCCCTCGCGCGGCCGGCCTCGCCACCGCCGGCCGCCCCTTCTAGGCCGAGGACCCGCAGTCCCCGCAGGAGGCCGCCCCCTTCCCCACGCCACCACCGCCCGCCGTCTCCTCCACCCGCGCACCACCGCCCCTCGGCCGGCGCGTGCCTCCGCCACCCGCGCCAGCCGCCGACGCTACGCCGCCGCCTCCTCGCGGTCGCGTGCCCGCCGTCCTCCCCTTCCCCGTTGGGTTCGTCCAGAGGAAGAAGAAAGGTTCTTTTCCTTATTTTTTTTAATGTAAAAATTGCATTTTTTTTATTATAAGTTTAGAATATTGCATATCAGTCCCTGTACATAAGTAAGAGTTTCTTTTTAATTTCTGTATTGCACAAAGACTCCTATGTTTGTGTATTGATTTGGACCTTGTTCTGGCATCATTTTATTTAAAGAAAAATATCTTTGTGTTGAGCAATTTATCCTCTGTCATGTGATTGTTTATTTGTATTTTTGTGAGATATGGGTAATTTATTAAAATTGTTCAACTGAAATTTTGCATAAAATATTTTCTGCATTGCATTGCATAGCATTCGCATTTTTCGGATTGAGTTTGATAGTTGAACGAGTCTAAGTAAAATCCAGAGATTGGAGCTTGATTGGACCTTAAAATCTACCTAATAACAGGAACCTTATAGGAACTGGGTTTGAGGTACTTCAGGTCTAGTTGACTTAATTCTTTGAGGATCACGGGACTTGGTTCAATGGATTCTTGACTGCCTAAGTAGAGTATTTCGGAGCACACGCATGATTCTTGTTGATAATGACCTAACTTGGACACCTGCACCTTTCACATGGCTCAACTCAGTTGGAGTGGTGAGGGGATTGGATTTGCCGGTATGAGACGCACACAAGTGGAAACATTTGTCCTCCTCTAGGGAGGGAAGTGCACCCCAACCCGTCCAGTGATTAGGAAGTCTAAAGACAGGAGGTTGTGGGTTGCGATAAAGCTTCAAAAGAGGGATAGTCTACTGGCTCAAGAGGAAAAACTCCTTATGTAAATGCTGCTGTGAATAGTATTTCAAAAAAAAAAGTTCAGGCATGTACAAAAATAAAAAGCCTGCAAGTATGTACAAAGTCAATAAGCAAGCTTGAGTTCCAAAGTCATATCATGTGAGCCTGCAGCAGGATGACTTGACTACACTGGTCTTGCATCCCAGGATAGGTAGCTACACTGGCTACCGTCCATTCTTCTCTTTACCCCCTCCTCTTGAGCTGGTTGCCACTTGAACTTAGAAGGGAATACCCCGCTCCTCGAGGATGGAGTTGTTGGATTGGGGAATCATTGGGTTGTCGTACTGGAGAAGTCAGTTTCTTTGTCATTCTAGCTGGAGAGAGCCACCATCACTTACACTGTACGAGTCAGATTCATAGTCGTAAGAGTTTGCGTATGAGTTGAAGTATTTCTGACCTGACTATTGAGGAGACTTGGACAAAGTTTTGGGATTCTCAAGGACTGTTGAATTTCAAACACGGTTCTCACTAAGGTTCCGCCCGCACTAAAATTCCAAAGGTCCGACTTAAGCTCCAAACTTTGATTTTGCGAAGACAAGTTTGATAATCAAATAAAATCCACATTTCTTCTTTTTCTTTTCTTTCTTTTTCTTTTTGCACTTATTGCATAAGTATTTGCTAGGGACTAGCAAAGGTAAAGTATAGGGGGATGATGAATCCACATTTCATCATCTTTATTCTATCATTTTGGCACTAAAGACCCTAGCGAATGCCTGTTTATAGCATTAAATAGAGCATATTAGCATCCATGCATGTGCATTCAGATAGTGTATAAAATACTGTAATTAAAGCCAAAATTATAGAATAAATAAAGAAAAGAAAAAGAATAAAATATTGTAAATATTTTATGACCCAAAACCCCCGAGACCTAGGCATCTTGATGAATAGGTCGACAAGGAATAAAGTAGGGGGAGATAAGGTCAGAAACACAGTACAAATACCTATTCATTCTTTATTCATTTTGGGACCTATTTTTGGTTTCACTTTTTATACCTCAAATAAAGAAACTTTGTATATGAAAGTTGTAGATAATTTTATAAATAAAAATACAAAATTGATTTCACAGAAAAATAATATCCAGATAAAAAGTTATGGTCTGAATAAGAATCCAAAATCCCAACTTCCCAGACCCGTATCTCACAACTGACAACTCCAAATGCAGTGTACTCACCTTTAATTGTATATAGAATAAAATAATCTATCCAATGGTGGTGGTTTCGTATTTGGCGGAGCTACGGTTTGAAAGTTGAGTTTTGGACCCCTATTGTATACATGTACTGAATAAAATATTCAATTTATTCTTTATTCATTATTTATTCATTTTTATATTTTTAGAATTATGTAAATATTACTTATAATAATTATGTACATAAAAATTAAAATAAAAATACAAAAGAAATCCAAATAAAAATACTTGTATAAAGAATACATAGGTATACTGCCTATACATATACCTATACAAAACACTCTTAGATTTTATTTAATATACAAAATACTTCAATAAAATAAAATAAAAATAGAATTAAGTGTATAAAAGTATTTTATAATTTTATAAAATACTAAATAAAAATAATAAAAATAAAAATACAAAATAAAAAAAAGAATACAATATATAGAATAATATACCTATATAGGGGTATAAAAGCAACTTGTAAAAATATAACTCATAAAAATAATTAAAAATCATAAAAAATAATTTATAAAATTTTAAACATTTTTTATTTTATAACCAAGATTTAATTAATTCATTTTCTATTTTAAAACGAATTAATAAATCATTTTTTCCAAGGTTTTTCTGGTTGGTCCACGTAGACCAACCAGCTTCAGCCCTAGGTTGACCTTGGTCAGCTCTCTGACTGAGGTCTGTACATGGCAGACTTGCGTTTTCTTAGTATCTTCTCTGAGTTTTGGAGGTCGTGCCATGCATCATCTCATGATTCTTTCTTCACAAAACTTGTTCCCCTACCATCCAGCTACCACGCCCTAGCTTGATCTCCAGCCGAGCACCATCACAGCACCCGTGACTCCCCCTCGAAAATCGCCCCCCGCCATTGCTCAAAACCGAACCCTCAACCTTCATTCACTTTTTGAACCGATTTTGGGGTGCCAAAACCCTCCAGGCGTGGGTCGAGCGAAGCTCCAGTGACAGGGGAGCCTCTCCACGTCTCAGTCGAGGTGCGGTGAGCACCTAAGGTCGTGTTCCAACGCATCTTCGGCGGCTGCGCCGCCGTGAGGTTTCCTCCTTGGCTCCGGCCAAGTAGAGCCTGTTTTAGGTCTAATTTCGTGCTTGTTAGATAGCTGTTAGTTGTAGTTTTTCATTTACTCTTTTATCCTTTCGATTAAACCATCCCTTCGCCTCATTTTCACTGTCGAACACTCGCCGGAGCCCTTGAGCTCCAGCGTTCATCTCCACTGCATGCACCGCTATTCCACCCTCGTAGCCCTGGGAACGGCCTACTGTCCACTTTGGTTTCTCTTTGCAGGTTCCAGGGGCTCGAGAGACTCCCATATGGAGTCGTTTTTTGACCAAGGAAGACGACCTGGGGACTACCCTCCTTCACCAACTTCGCAGTGGACGTTCGGCCGTCGTGAGGCCATTTTGTAGCTGCAATCACTGCGAGGGAGCTCCCAGGCATCTCGTGAAGCTGTTGGAAGGCGTTCCATCGCTCCGAGTGGCGAGATTTTGCAGATCAAAAGTCGCCGGAGCTCAGTTCGTCCCGCGTTCTTCCTTCGCCACCCGGAACCGTCGAATCCACAGGTGTTCTTCCAGCGCTTCAGCAACCGTTGGATTGCGCGTGCCCAGATCCATTCGATCGACGCCAAGCTCTAATCTGGGCCGAGCATCCACGAAGGGGTATCACGTCCCCTCGACTCGACACGTGGATTAGTGAGAAGTTCACCACCGTCGGATCATTTTAGGCATGGGTATTTTGTGTTTCAACCCCTGCCATTTTGCGTATTTACTATTCGAACTATAAGCTCTCATCTGTAGCGTTATCTTTTTGGACAATTTGCAATTCAACCCTAAACTGTGTCAGAATTTTGTTTAGGTCCTCCCCTCCCAAGCTCACGTGCATGCCCACGTGAGTTTGGGAATTTTGCTGTGGACCCCCCAGTGGGTTTGGATATTTGCCTTTCGTCTGTAAACTTTTCATTGCAGCTATAATTTCTCTGGCATTTAGCATTTTCGCCCCCGCCCTTTTTTAGAATCACATAAACGCCCCTGCCAGGCGCGCGTGCACGCACGTGCGCCTGGGAGATTTTGCGAGGAAGCCCCTGCGGCTTTTGGTATTTGCGTTTAGTTCAGAAAATAGTTCAGTCAGTTCAAAAACTTTTGCGAATATTGCGTGGAGACCCCTAGATTCCTGATTAATTACACAAAGGCCCCTGCCAGCCTTAATTATTTTTGCTTGCTTGATATAATTAATTAGGGCCTCATTTTAGATCCAAAAATTCTCAAATTTTGAACTTTAGCTCCTGTTAACTTGTTCTTCCACGCTATAATTTCAGTTTTTGATTTTGCTTTAATTTTATATTTATTAAAAATCAAAAACATGCTTTTTGTGCATTGTCTAGCTTAGAAAATGCCAAAAAAATATTAAAACACTTCGAAAAATTCTAAAAAAATTACCTAGTGTCTATTTTATCATATTTTAGTGTCAATCCAAAAATCACTAAAAATCTCAAAAGAAAAACACTAAAAATTTAAAAACACTTCAAAACTTCAAAAAAAATATAAAATCAAAGAAAACTCTAAAAAATATAAACTCAGGTCCTGTTTGTTCTCTATTTTATTCTCTTTATTTGAAAATTAGTGTGAAAAATTTTGATTGTTGTTTGCTAATTCTAAATTGCATTTTCCTCACAGTCAGCACATTTTCCACTGTTTTCCTTTATTTTGCTAATTAAAAATACCAAAACACCTTGAAAAATCCCCAAAAATCACAAAAACAGTAAAAAAATCCTAAAAATATTAAAAATATTTTATTTCTGAATTTTTGGATATTTTTGCACATTTTTATAAATATTTTATCTTGCCTTTCATTACATTGTCTTTATTTTCCAACATTGAAAATTATAAAAAAATATATAAAATATAAAATTATAAAAATCAGAAAATTAAAAATCAAAATACAAAATTAAAAATTAAATTAAAATAAAAAATTAATAATTAAAAACCCACAAAAACTTTTCTTGTTTGCTTGCTTAGTGTAGACATCACTCACACACATTCGCTTGAGCACACTTGTTTGAATTACCCTGCTTGCTCCCTGTGTTCGAACTCTCTGCATACTTGTCACTATACACCATTTGTGCAGAGTTAAAAATAAATTTTAACTCCACATTATTTCTAATTTATTGATCTTTAGTGTGGGTTAATTGTTGATTAATTTCAGAGTTGATTGGTCGACACTTCGACTGTGTTCCCGCCTTGTGTGGAACACAAGACCGATCGATTTTTGGGTTTATCATGCTCCCCATGGGGAAACACTAGGACGTAAAAATCCCTTATCCAGTTGTTCCTGTAACTGCTTCTTTAGCTCCTCAAGTTCTGCAGGGGGCCATTCTATATGTAGCTTTAGATATTGGTGTCGTCCCCGGAATAATATCAATTGAGAAATCCACCTCTCTATGAGGAGGTAGTCCAAAAAGATCGTCTGGAAATACATCGGCAAAATCTCGAACCACATTTAAATCTTCGAGACGTGCCTGCGATGATTAAGTGCTAATTATACTAGCTAGGTATGCGGTGCAAACTTTGGCTAGTAGTTGGCTTGCCTACAGAGAAGAGATAACCAATCGTCCGCTCTTTTTAGTGCCTCGGACGACTATCTCCTTATGATTTGGTCTGCTCAGGACCACCTTCTTCTCTCTACAATAAACTGCAGCATAATTCTCCCATAACCAATCCATGCCCAAGATGACATCATAGGTTGTGATGGGTAGTAGGATCAAATTAGCAGTGAGGGAGTCTTCTCCTATCAAGACCGGTATGTCCTTTAAGTACATACTCGTTGCTATAATATCACCCATTGGTGAAGAAATAGTAAGTGTATATGGAAGCTCGGCAGCTTCAAAGTTTAGTTTTCTTGCAAATTTACTTGAAATAAATGAATGCATGGCTCCAGAATCAAAAAGAACATGGCATAAATGACTTGCAATGAGAAGGGTACCTTCCACGGTTGTGTAAGCATCCTCATCATCCTCATGTGTAAGGGCAAATACCCTTCCTGGTACCTTCTTCTTCTGCTCGAATGGTTTCCTCTAATCCTTGAGCTTTTTGTTGCAGTCTTTAATGAAATGACCCTTTTCTCCACACCTCAGGCAAGCTCCTGTCAATCTGTAGCACTCACCCGGATGTCTTCTGATCACAATGCGGACATACATCCAATATATGTTTCTTGTTAGTTGGAGCCTCATCAGTTCTTGTCTTCTTGACATTTACTGCATTGTAACGCCTCTTGTCATTGTAGCTTGGCTTGTGAGGGCACTTTCGAGGGTTCACTTGTTGCATCCTCCGATATGCTGCATCGATTTCTACACTTGATGCAACGGCATCAGATAGGGTCATGGGACCCCTAGTGAGTACTCTAAGGCTCAACCCTCCATTCAAGCCTTCCACGAACTTCCTCGTTCGCTGCTTTTCATTTGCACATATACCTTTTCCATATTTCTCTAATTCTTGAAATTTAGCAGCATATTCTTCAACTATCATACCTCCTTGTCGAAGATCTATGAACTCCTGGCGTTTAGCATCCCTAGCATGCTCAGGGATGTAACGCTCAGAGAAACGCTCCACAAAGTCACTCCAGCCGATGACCGGAGTCTCCGAAAAATGAATTCCCTTGCAGGAAGTCCACCACTCCTTAGCGCTATCTTGCAGACGAAAAGTCCCAAAAATAACTTTCTTTTCTTCCGGGCACTCAGTCGCCTCAAAAGCCATCTCCATTTCCCTCAGCCAGTGTTCGACTTCTCTGGCTCATGCTCGCCTTTGAAGGTCGGTGGATCATGCCGGAGGAATGTTTTTAAAGTAAGTCCTCCAGAGCTTGATGGGTGGGTCTGCTGCTGCTGAGCCATCAATGCCATCATCTCCAACATCTGTCTCTGCATGTCTACGATGTTCTCCTAACTCGTCGATGACTCGCGGTCTCTGTTGGCTTCAATTGCACGACGAGGAGCCATCTAAATTAAATCCAACAGCATCAATGAGTTACTGAGTGAGGTGAATTCACTCTAAACGTCTAGATCTATATAATTATAAATTATGGATATCTTATGCCCAGAGGAACTCTAGCTCTGATACCATTTGTAACGGAACGGGTCGTGACGATCGGCGGAAGCATTAGGTTGCACGACCGAACCGTTACCGGAAACTTCATGGTATTCAATGAGCAGAGAAATAATCATTCTCAAATAAGTCCATTACTCTATAGAGTTCCATTATTACACTCCAACAAGGAAATTGCAAAAGAACTACGAAATAAAATAACACAATAATGTTCCAGTGGGCATAATGACATCCCTTCATAACAATCCATCCATAGTCTGTACCGGTTCAACTTCGCGTGACAATAGTTCTCCTTGAACTGGAAATTATATCACAATTCATGCTCTCCTGAAAAAAACATCACATGTTATGAGCTAACACTCAGTATGTGCTGAGTTGGGGTCAAGCCGGCTAGCGTGGCAAACAAGTCTCCCTATGCTAACTTTAAACAGTTAAAACATAATCTCTTCTATACAATCAATTATCCACACAGCTATACGATTTGCATAATTATCTTATTGCATATGATACTAACTTGTGCTCATATACTACCATTATGAGACTCATAATTCAAGTAAACATGCATACAATGGGAGTTCCTTCCGGATCCATCCATTAAAGCCATAATTTCATATATACTCTTAAAGTTTTCCATATTGCATATACACCTTAACATTTTCATAATTTTCATTTATACCCTCAGAATTTTTCATAATTGCATATATGCCCAGAACAATCATAACACTTGCATAATGACCTTACTTGGCCATAGTTGCACACATGTGCTTTAGCAATTTCAGTAACTGTACACATACCATTGGTTTGTTTAGTGGTTAAAGTTGTCTTAATTGTTAATCCTTAATAGCTTTGGTGGCTTTGCTGGCTTTGGTGGCTTTACCGCTGGCACAAGCGGTCCATGAACATGACATACTTGACAGTCTAGAAACAACTGTAGAGGACTTAGCTTTTGCCTCTGTGGTTCCTTGCAACCATACGCTCCTTGCGGCGTTGTCCCTTGGGCACACGATAATTGGACTCTAGAGGTGGCTCCCACCATTAGGTGTAGCACTTAGCTCCGCTTATCGTTGTCGTGCCATTACTCATGTTAAGGAAAATTAATATCTTCTTTACTTTATTTTCCCTTTCATACAATAGTTGTTCATGTGAACATTCTAATTCCAACCGTTTTATATTTACGTTTTAAAACGTGATATATTGCAATATTTTATACATGATCCAACTAAAGACTTAGAATATATCTGATATTCATATGATAAATGCACATCGTATTGTATTGCTTGTATATTACTGTACACATTGAGATATGAGATCCTATTTGATGTCGAAAACTGTATACAAAAACTTAAGGATGTATGTGGTAGTGCCAAATCAATATAGATGATATTTCATATTATTGTACTTGTTAATAAAGGGGTTGAATTGATTTGGGAGCAGAATCAAATATTCTAGGACTAAATGCAATATGGAAAGTACGGAAATAAAAATCATTCTATCCCCAAGGTGATTCAAAAAGAAAAATCCACGAGTCTCTAAATCCAAATCAAGGTACCCGTGCATGCAGAGATAAAAACGGAAAAAATATTGCCCGGCGCTTTCATCCATAAGATGTTCAACTCTTTATATTGGATAGTTAATATGATATGGTAAATGAAGGTATGGACAAAAACATTCTGGAATATGTATCAAATAATATTCGACGAATTTGCAAAGTAATATTGGTTGCATTATTATTATCGTATCTTTCTCTCATTGCAGTGTGGTTCACAATTATAGATCCACTATCTATGGAAAGTTTTAAATTTGTACACCACCGAGATCTCATCCATAATTAGTCAAGTAATCACGACAATAATGTTTATACCAGTTTTTTTCATACATTATTGTCCATGAGTAATACCTAATGGAGATGCTAAGGTTATTTTATTTCCATACTCCAATGCATAAGTCTCGTGGAAATGCAAGAATGTACAGGAGGTTTAGTCTAATGGTTGCTTATGTCTATTGGCCAAATAAGCTTCAAAATATTCAAAACAATCTTACGTGGATGCAATGTAAAGAGAAAAAAATAATTAAAATTGCATTTCAATCTTAAGCCTCCATTAATAATTATCGTTAACAATCTTTCAATATCATTTATGAGATTTTAACCAAAGTTGAAAATATCGACAAGATAATGATTTGAAATCGAATCGTCAATCGTCCTTAAGGGTTCGACACATACATTAAGAGGTCGTATATTGGACGCGATCATTGTTTAAAGATCATCATCATAAGCCGATACATACACATCTATCAAGAACATGCTTTGAAAATAATATATCTCCGATTAAAGGTATTTCCATATTATACGAGTCCTAGGGGTTCGACAGATACATTTAAAAAAATCGTAATCCTAAACCGATACCTACATATTGAGATCATATTGTGCACAATAAGTAAGTACTTATCACAGAGGCATATGTCAATTCATCGCATAGTATTCCTAAGGGATCGACACATACCTCAAGACCGATGAAAAATGTATCTACTAGATCTTTACGTCATTCTCCTTTCTCTCAAGCCGATGTGCTCCTCCACCGGATCGACGTCGGTGTCTCCAGCGATGGGGATAAATCTCTTGGTAAAAAATCTCTTCCTCTAACTCTCCCTCTCTCCTTCTCTCCCTCTCCCTCTCTCTTGATTTTTGTCAAGAACAAGTGATGTAGGGGAGGGTTTCCTTTGACTTTTTAAGCCCCTAAATATAACAATTAATTGGATAATAATACCCATCAACTTTTGTAATAATATCCATGCAATTCATTAGGGAAATAAAGAGGAATTGTGGGATGGAGAAGTTAAAAAAATCAGCCGTTACACTAGGAGCTTTATGCTGACCCGCATGGATCTGAACCTGATTCGGGTCTTTGAGACATGCGAATCAGCTTACGAGCTCTGGATCGCGGTTAAGGAGAAATATCATTCCAAATCCGAAGTGAGTGTCCAGCTTCTTCTACACAAGTACAACTCGTGTAGAATGAAGGAATCTGAAAGCGTCCTCGAGCATGTGAATAAGATGATCATGATGGCTAAATATCTAGCGGCTGCTGATTGCGCAATTCCGGAGATGATGCAGATCGCAGCCATACTGGGAAGTCTCCCTCCACCATTCGACATGGTTGTCACATCTCTGCGGATGAATGGCAACATTAAGTCCGTAACGGACCTACCTGCACAATTGGCAATTGAGCAGGACCTCTCTAAACAAAGATCGAAAACTTAGATCTTTGAGGTCGAGTAAGAAGAAGAAGCAAATGTCGTACATGCAAAGAAAATGATGGGGCCCTCCAAAGCGAATTTCAAGGGAAATAGTGGGAAATATCCACGTGACTCTTGCTATGGCTGCGGAAAATATGGCCATTTCATGGTCAATTGCCCCAACAAGAAGAAGCCAAGAAATTCTAAAATGCCTGGAAATAAAGGCAAAAAGAAAATAGAATTTGCGGCTGTCGTGGAATGCAACTCCGTCATCACGGACAGTGATGGATGGTGGATCGACTCTGGAGCAACCATACATATCGCAAAGACGAAGGAGGGTCTGGTGGACTTCAAGGAGCTGAGCAAAGGCGAACAGAGGATCTTCATGGGGAACAACACCTACCTGGACGTGGAAGGTGTTGGGACATACATACTTGACCTGGGGGATAGTGTTATGGTACTGAATGATGTACTATATGCCCGAGGGATACGTCGGAACCTGATATATGTCCTAGTGCTGCTCAAGAAGGATTTTGAAGTCCGCTTATATAATAAGCATGTTTCTATTGGTAAGAATAAGAAGGTTTATGCAATGGAAAAGTTTGTGCCCGAGCATGACCTATTTTGTCTTCCTGTAATAAATTCTAGTGAATCAATGAATGTCTCTTCTGAATATCCCTTGTGTTGTTTGTCTGACTATGACTTGTGGCACATGAGACTGGATCATCCAGGAAATTTTAAGATGGATCAAATGATTTAGACAAATTTGTTGCCTAAGATCACGGGTGCAAGGACATTGCCCTACGAACACTGTCTGTCTCGTAAAATAATGAGAAGGTCCTTCTCAACCGGAACTCGATCAACAGAGTTACTAGGTTTGATCCATTCAGACATATGTGGACCACTGAGCGTCAAAACACATAGAAATAAGGAATACATTATAACATTCATTGATGACTACTCGAAGTTCTCCTATGTCTATCTCTTGGGAAGAAAGTCGGAAGCACTTGAAACATTTAAGAGATATAAGACAGAAGTGGAGACTAGATTGGGAAAACCAATCAAGAATCTTAGGACAGATAAAGGCGGGGAATATACCTCAAAGGAGTTTGAGGATTACTGTATTCTGACAGGCATTCGTAGGCAGACTACAATGACCTATACACCACAGCAGAATGGTGTAGCAGAAAGAAAGAATCGAACTTTGATGAATGCAGTAAGGTGTATGCTTTCGCACTCAGGACTCTCCAAGAAATTTTGGGGAGAGGCACTGTTGACCGTGAACTACATACAAAACAGGATTCCCACCAAGTCTGTAGAATCAACAGCATATGAAATATGGAATGGCAGAAAGCTCGAGTTGGACCATCTCCGGAAATGGGAATGTGTAGCACATGTTTTGGTACCGAGTCAGCTTAGAGACAAGCTAGACTTCAGGACATTAAAGTGCAAGTTTATTGGATATAGTGAACATTCTAAAGGATACCGGTTCTTTCATGAAACTAAATGTCTTATCAAAAGTCGTGATGCGACTTTTATTGAAACTCATCAAGAAAAGGAGCATGAAGTAGAGGAATCAAATCCTTTGATTGTCCTACAGGACAATGAAGATGACTTGAGCATTAGACAAGAATTTGAGGATGATATCGATCATCCAAATATAGAAAATGAACCTATGGAACATGATGATCCTTTAGAAGAAGTGGGTGGACCCACACAACCCACAAGTATAATCGGCAACAAGAGACCCAGAAACGGCCCGCATGGATGGAAGATTACCATTTCTATGGATGCGAGGCGTCGTGCTACATTGTGGATGAGGATGTCGCGGATTGTACAGATCCCATATCCTTTGATGAAGCTATGGCTTCATCTGAGTCGGAATCATGGTCGGCTCCCATGAGAGATGAGTTGGACTCAATCAAGCGAAACGGTGTTTGGGAATTGTGTGATTTGCTAGAAGGTAGGCGATCCATAGGATGTAAGTGGGTATTCAAGAAAAAGTACCGAGTTGACGGTACTGTTGACAAATACAAACCCAGATTAGTTGCCAAGGGTTATACTCAGCAAGCTGGAATAGATTTCCAGAAAACCTACTCTCCAGTGGCTAAGTTTGCATCTATTTGAATGATCTTAGCCATAGTCGCATATATGGATCTGGAATTATTCCAAATGGATGTGAAGACGACCTTCCTTAATGGATAATTAAAGGATGAGATTTATATGCGACAACCTGATGGATCTCAGGTTGAAGGGCAGGAGAAAAAGGTTTACAAGTTAAGAAAGTTATTATATGGCTTAAAGTAGTCTTCATGGCAATGGTATCTTAAATTTCATGAGAAAGTTATTCAATTTGGATTTATTTCAAATAATTTGGACAACTGTGTGTATGTCATGAAGAGTGGGAGCAGGTTTGCAATCATGTCATTGTATGTAGATGACATTCTACTTGCAGGTAGTGACATACAAATGCTCAATGAAATCAAACAGAAATTGAGCAATGAATTTGAGATGAAGGACATGGGTGAAGCATCCTATGTTCTTGGAATTCAAATAACAAGAGGCAGGGACTCAAGAACATTGAGCCTTAATCAGGAAAGATATTTGCATACTGTATTTAGGAGATTCGGAATTCAGAACAGCACTCCAGCTCCAACACCACTTGTGATGGGAAAGAGACTCAGTAAAAGACAGTGTCCCGAAAAGGGGCAGAAACCTTTAGATGTACCATATGCACAAGCAGTGGGAAGTTTAATGTATGCAATGATGTCTACTCGACCTGACTTAGCCTATCTAGTAAGCTTAGTCAGTAGATATCAAAGTAATCCCGGTCCAACACATTGGGAAGCTGTAAAGAGGATTCTTTGATATCTGAAAGGGACAATACATCTGAAACTTGTGTATCAAGAAGAATCGCTTGAGGCTGTAGGATACTCCGATGCCAATTTCGGAGGGGATGTGGATGATAGAAAATCCACATCAGGCTACTTGTTCATGTTTGGTGGTGCAGCTATTTCTTGGGGTAGCAAGAAGCAAGGATGTGTATCTCGACATACATAGGAAGCTGAGTACATTGCATGTAGCATGGCCACTACTCATGCTGATGGATCAGACGTTTTCTAGATAATCTAAGCCTCGAATTGGTCAAAGGGCCGATTGAAATGTATTGTGACAATCAAGCTGCGATAAGCTTGATCAATAGTGGGGCTAATAGTTCTAAAAGAAAACACATTGAGATCCAATATCACTATATACAAGATATAGTGGCAAAGCAAGAAATCATATTAACCTACATACCTACCAGTGACATGTTAGCTGATTCCCTCACCACGGGAATAACAATAGGAACATACATTAAACATGTTGGTTTAATGGGACTCAGGAATGCATGAGTCACGGAAGAGGTTTTCATGAATAATAAACCTCAATGTAGACATCTCTATACACTACAAGAATAGTGGGAGTGTAAAATAGTTTGGACCATTGCGGTCAAGTGGGAGATATAAAGCAGCCTCCGCCATGACCACAGGGGCGGTTGCGACGAGGCCGAGTCTCACGGAGACTATAACTGCAATGGCGTGAAGATAGGGGACGGACGTTGCGAGGACTCACGCCCTAAAAAAACCTCCCACAAGGAGGGGAACACATCAATCATCGGAACCTCGACTATGGGAGCCCCCTTCTGAATCCACCTCTCCACCTCCTCTCTCGTTTTTCTCTCGTTCTCCCTCAAGAAGAAGAAACGGCGTAGAGAAGGCGTACCTTGGTTTTCTCACAGTTTACATGTCAAGTGACATATTAATAGTTACTTGGATTTAGAAAGTTTGAATGATGCTCAAAAAGTTATCTATCTCTATAAATTATATAAAAAATTTAAGAAAAATACTATGGATTTGGCGCATGCCGGCTTGACCTGCATCGGACTTGGGCATCGAATTATGTCCCATGGGACGGGAGGTCTGACTTGTACCCTAGACGAGGAGTTTTAGAACCTCACCCCTTCAGCCCGGCCCTCACTTTAATCAGGTTTACTACACAGCCTTTCTACATGTAAATGCAAAAAAAAACATAGCATTAAGAAATTAGATTAAGCATATGATTAAGAAAAATCGATCCGTTCACTAATGCTACTGCATAACCGGTGGTCCAAATCCTATGAAACCGAGTTAATTCTTCTGGAAGATGGCTGGACATTATGGGCTTCAAAACAAAAGCAACTCCACAATTATTGAATTAGTTGTTTGCCTATATTTAGGCATTGAAAGAGGTAACCGATGATGAAGTATGCAGTAGATTCTGTGGTGGCGAGAAATGCACGTATGCATTGATATATTTGTGTCTCACATGTGTGAAGGGAATAAAGTAGTCATAGATTAGTCATCGTCTTGGTGAGAGTGACTTAGATGGCTCCAATGCATAAGCTAAACAAAGAAAATTAATCTGGTTTGGTAAGATACACATAGTAGCCTCGTCTTGACCTAAGCTCTAGAGAAACGTATATGTAGCATCGTGAGCTTAAGATCCCGATCATTATTGAGGAAAATCCCGACAATTGGTTGGGTTGAGATTCAAATGACCTGTCAGATACCACCAAATGCTTAATTATAAGTCGTCAAGTATTAATTTGTCAATCGTAGAACTCGCTCTCTCACACTTTGTGTGTATTATATATTGAACTATGTTTGGGGTAGCATAACATCTTTATTTATATTTGCAACATTCACATTGTGATATGACTTCTATTGTAATGCTTTAAACATTGTTCACATCTAATACTCGCGAAATATGAGAGTGGGCAAAGGCAAAGCCAGAAATTCCCATTTGGTATTTTATTTTGTCATTTTAATTGCTGGCATTTGTTGAATTTATTGCTTGCATAATTTAGCAGGGACGAAGCCAGAAAAATTCTTCTTGAGGGGGAGGGGTAAATTATTTCGAGCAGGGGGGGAGGCAAAATTACTTAGATATTATTTATCTAATTTATCTTGTCATTTTAATTGTTAATATTTGGTGAGAGGTTCCTCTGTTATAATGTGAGTTACAAAAGAGGTGTTGTAACTTTTTTAAAAAAATTTGTTTCTTAAAATCCAACCTTTTAGATAGAATATTCGAATAATGTTATGCATATCCTCCTAATTTCGCTCAAATCCAAGATCATTTGATATTCTATACCAATGATAAAAGTTTGATTCTCTTTTAAATGGGACTTAAGTGGCTTAAATATTGATTGAACTTTTAACCACTAAGATAAATTAGGAAATGTCATCAGATTTGAGCTAAATTTGGAGCATATGTAGAACAATAATCGAAGTTTCAATTTATGTGGTTGGATTTGTGGAAACGAATTCTATCTATAAGGCGAGCTTCCAATAATTCCATAATTGATTGAAATTAATATTGGGAAGGTATTTTTTACAGAAAAATACCCATATAAAGTTATAATCTAACATAAATAATATCTATAAACACTATATTGACCAAAAGATTTCTGCAAAACTCTTCGTATCACTGAAATACACATTTATTAATGTGATATTAAGTAATATCATTAGATTAATATGTTCAAACAAGTAACACTATATAGATATGTGTACCAATCCCTTATCATATTTGTTTATACATATTTTGACATGTGTACATGCATCTGCATACTATTTTGAAATCGATGTAGATAAAAATAAGGTTGCAAACATGCGGATACAAACATGTATTTGTATCCATATATGTATACACTAGAAAAATATGTAACCATATCCGTTTTAAGATCCTAAAAAATGAAAGAGGTATCCAAATACATATCCGTATATGCAAAGAAATATAAAAGAAAATTTGTTATCTATACCATATATGCTAAAATAAAAACTATATATTCGTGCGGTTTATAAACGGGTATGATGATGGACATATACCGATATACAATATCCGATTATGCATGTCATGTAATGTTAACAGTTAATTACTGTAGTTAGATCATATATATATATATATATATATTAATTTTTTTGTTGATATATGAAGGGGGATTATTATAACATAACATATAAATTTTAATTAGTAAATGGTGTATTTAGATCATATATAATACTATATATTAAACATATATATAAGAACATAGTTGAGAGCCGGGGGCTAAACCCCCACCCGCCCTCCCCCCCTCTCCGTCACTGTAATTTAGGGAAAAAGTCAAAATATTTGTCAACATTTTTTTCAAAGAATTTTACAAAAACACCTAAGTACGTATGATTTACATAAATATTTATAAAAATATTTATTATTTAAAACATCCCTATAAAATTCTTCAGAAGTATATGGACATTAACATGTGTAGATATGTCCATATAAAAAAGTTTACCGAGTCATTATATAGAAATATTGATAATTGTATCAATATCTATTTTAAGATGGATCCAGATAGAAATATCAATCTAATATTTACAAATATACGTGGCTGTATTTGTATATCCATTTTAATACATAGTTATAGATTGTGTTGTAGTTCTATGCAGTAAAGTTTTATATCCTTTTTCATATATTCGATATAATGATAAGCCATTCATTCTTCGTATACATTTACGTTCATCTATAATGTATTTTTACTATTATATGTGTTTGGAAAGTCTCATTTTTTATATGCATAACCATTTGTAATGATATGATGCCATATTTTTTATCTGTAGATTGTATATGCAACATTATTCAAACTGTGAAACCAATAAATATATTGTAAAAAGGTGCGCAAATGGAGAGATATAGATTAAGCTGTTACTATATCCTCACCGATTTTAAAATATCCATACCTGTATAAGAATGAACATCTTGCAGATATTGAATTCCGTAAAAATATCTTAAGTGTGACTACAAATGTGGAAACATGTAATTATGATTTAGATACAAATATTTGACAATCAGTTTCAATTTATTGTACCGATAATAAATTTATTCTAACGCTTATATCAAGAGGTAACATTTTTGTAAAATTGGAATTAATGATTGACTAAATAAAAATTAGATAAACGGTAAAATCTAATAAATAGTAAAAGAAAGTAAAAATTATATAGCATGTATAATAAATAATTAAATAATATAAATTTATCAAATTCTTCATACATTAGAAAATGACTCTAAGATGCAAAAAATTATGTAACAATGTAACATATTTTTTTAACTACGTCCATATACAAACTGACATATGTCTATACAATATATACATAGATTCGGTAATATACATATCCATATGCATATCTGCAAAAAAAACTATAGTTATATCCCTATCATCAAAAAATGAAAACAATACTCGTATAATATTTATATTTGAAAAACAATAAAATTTCATGTCCTTATCCAAATACATATTTTCCTAAATCTGATGTAAATATCCATGTCCGATCAGGTGGTTACGCTCAATTGCGTCAATTCGGAGGGACTCACTTTCATGCTCTCTATGGTCTACAGATCCAACTCCAATGCTTTGAGAAAGGAGATGTGGAGTCAGCTCATCTCCTGCAGTGAGAGAGCCAACACCCCCTGGCTTGTGGTGGGGGACTTCAACGTCTTGCGCAGCCACAGTGAGAAGATCGGGGGACGCCCACCCAATGAATTGGTGATAAAGGACTTCAACGACTGTATTAACCGAGAGGGGTTTGAGGATCTTGATGCAGCTAGAAATCACTGGACTTGGACCAATTCCACCATTGGGTCGGGTCGAATTGCAGCTCGACTTGATCGAGCTTTGGTGAACGGGCTTTGGAGGACAACCTTCCCCGATATCAAGTTGAGATACACTCCTACTACCTCCTCGGACCACCTCTCCATGTCCATTGCACTTGCTGCCCCTTCAGCTAGGCCCAAGTCATTCCGCTTCTTCGATTACTGGGCTGCGAGAGAGGGCTACGGGGATGTCATCTCCAGGGCGTGGGCAACATTGGTCATGGGTAACCTGGTCTCGCGGGTACAACGAAAGCTTAGGGAGGTGAAGGATGCCCTCAAGATTTAGGCTACCACCCATGCTGACGTGAGGAAGGACCGGAGAGAGGTGGTGAACGCCCTGGATACCCTTAATGCCGCGCTCGACATTGATCCCCTTTACCCCACTCTTGCGAGACTGGAGAGCAACGCAAGGGAGTACACGAAGAAGCTTGATGCTGATGAGGAATCGATGTGGAGGCAAAAAAGCCGCGTCGATTGGCTAAGGTTGGGTGATAGAAACACAAGGTTCTTCCATCTTCAGGCCTGCTCCCGGCGAACAAGAAACCACATCCTGATTCTCCTTAACGAAGCTGGTCTCCTTGTGGACAAGCGCTCGGAGGTCGCCATTGACACCGTCAAATTCTTCACTTGCCTGCTCGCCCCGTCGGAGGTGCTGACAGTGGGGCAGGGGCCTCCGGAACCAATGACCATCCTCTCTTTGGAGGCCAAGCAGTGGCTCTCCAGACCTTTCTCTGAAAAGGAAATTTGGGATTCACTAAACTCCATCAACTCCAACAAAGCACCAAGGCCGGACGGATTCAACTCTGGCTTCTTCAAGAGGCATTGGTCCCTGATTAAGAATGATCTCACGGGGGCAATGACATATCTCTTTCTTGGTGGCCCAATGCCAAGAGAAACGAACTATACGTTCCTCACTCTCTCTCCCCTAAGGTGGCGGTCCCATCCGGGCTTGGAGACTTTAGACCGATAGCATGCTGCAACGTGCTCTACAAAATTTTCTCCAAGCTACTGGCGGGTAGATTGGTTGTGGTAATCACGGACCTCGTTGCTCCCAACCAGACGGCCTTCATTAAGGGGCGTTCTATGGGTGATTGCTTTCGAATGGCACAGGAAGTGGTTCATGGTTTCGGGCGGAAATCGAATGAAGGTAAAGCGTGTATAAAGGTTGACCTAACCAAAGCCTTTAACTCGGTTAGACATGACTTCTTGCCGAGCGCTTTGAAGCTAAGAGGTTTTGAGGATAACTTGTTGGGGTGGATCAGGAATTGCATTTCCACGGCATGGTTCTCGATTCTTGTCGACGGTTCCCCACATGTTTTTTTTCCGTCCACAAGAGGGCTCCATCAAGGGGACCCCATTAGCCCCTTGCTTTCCGTCCTTGCCATGGATAGCCTTTCTTTGATGGTTGACAATGCGGTCTCTCGTAAGCGCATCACCCCGCTACGTATGGGGAGAGTAGTGGTTCCCTCCCATCTCATTTTCGCGGATGACTTATTGTTCCTTTGCAAAAAAAACTCCACCTCACTCATTGAGGTAAGGCATATTCTGGAGAAGTTCGAGTGCATATCTGGATTGGCAATGAATCCACAGAAAAGCAAGATTATTTTCCCAACTAGAGTGGATGGATCTACCGCTACTAATTTCAGGCTCTGTCTGGAGGTGGGCTTGCTGCAGCAACCACTTCCAACCAAATATCTGGGATTTTCGCTCTCTGCAGCTAGAGGAAGGTTGGTCACGGCCTCCTCGCTCATTGACCGGGTGGGGGCCTTGCTTTGTGGCTGGAAAGCAAGGTCCCTATCCACTGCTGGCCGCCTCCAACTGCTGGATTCTATCATTTCTGGAGTATTTCTCTTTTGGGTCTCGGGCTTCCTCATCCCCTTAGGGACAATTAGCAAGGTGGACGCCCTCTGTGCTGATTTCCTTTCGGTGTATGACGCTCATCATGTCACATGGGACGTCATTTGCCTCCCTAAGGCGGAGGGGGGGCTCGGCCTCCGCTCGCTTTCCCAATTGCGTGAGGCTATGATCCTGACTTGGGGATGGAACATCTCAAACGCTAAGCACTCTATCTGGTCAAACTTTATGAGAGCGAGATACCTTAGAGGGCGCTCATTCTCTGATTGCTCCAAACTTTGTGGAGACTCACTTGTCTGGAAGTCCATCTTGGAGACACGGGCTCAGCTGGCACCCTCTGAACCCCCCCCTTTGGCCACCATTCCTTCAGGGATGCCTTTGAACTCGTTAGGCATCATGCACCGCCCGTGGCCTAGGCCCGCATACTATGGAATAATACTGTTGTCCCAAGGCACGCGTGCACCCTATACCGTGCAATCTTGATTCGCCTCCGACATTGGACAGACTGGTGAGACACGGAACTGTGGTCAGTAGAGGGTGCTACCTCTGCGACCGGGACCCTGAGCATCGTGATCACATGTCCTTTGCCTGTAATTTCTCTTCCAAGGTTTGGGAGGAGGCCTGCCGTGCATTTGGAATACATGCTTTTGCGAGTACTGATTTGATTTGCTCTTTGACCCTCCGGGAGAGCATTCGTGGGGACTTTGAAAAAAGGATGGCAGCTGCTACCATAGCTACAACAACTTGGGAAATTTGGAATGAGCTCAACGTTAGATGGACCTCTGAGTGGCGATCTTCACCCATCGCCTTGGCATAAAAAATCATCGATACGATGAAGTTGATTACTGCTTGATAACCTAATGCTGAGAGTTGCCCCTGGAGCGAGGGTGTGAAATTGGGAAAATCTTTAGGTTTTTATCAATTGTGCCCCTCCGAGATATCGCAATATCAGTTATGCCTCTATTTTTTTGGGAATATCAGTTGTGCCCCCAACTTCTTATCGTTCTATCAGTTGTGCCCCTCCGTTACTTTGACTGTCAATAAGTTAAACTTAACCATGATTTAACCAAACTGTCATATAGTTAAGAGGGGAAATTTCGAAAAAAAAAACCATCTCCCTCCTCACCATCCAATCCTTCCTCCTCCTCCTACCACCTGCTCCTCCATCTCCTTCTCTTCAGCAGTTCACCATCAACACCACCATGTCGATGATAAGGCGTGGGGGAGGAGCTCTGGGAAGGTGGACGTGCTCAAGGCATAGGGCAGCGGGTGAAGCTCGGGGCGGAGCCTAGCGGTGGGGGAGGAGGCGGGGGTACGAGAGGCACGAGCAGCAAGGGGGGAGGTCGGGGCAAGGGGCAGGGGGAGATCGAGGCGGAGGGAGGACATGGAGGTGGGGGTTGGCGTGGGGGCGGCAGGGGGTTGGGGGGTAGGGCGGGGCAGGGGGCAGGGGGAGATCGGGGAAGATGGAGGACCTGGAGGTGGGGGTTGGCGCGGGGGCGGCAAGGGGTGGGGGTGGTGGGGGGGGGGGGGGGGAGCTCGTGGAAGGGTGCGGGGGAAGGTCGGGGCGAAGGGAGGACCTGGAGGTAGGGGTTGGCGCGGGGGATGCAGGGGGTGGGAGGAGCTCGAAGTAGGGGACGAGGGGAGGTCAGCGTAGAGGGGGCGGCAGGGGATGGGAGAGAGCTCGAGGCAGGGGGAGGGGGGAGGTCGGGGTGGAGGAAGGAGTAGGCTGGAGTGGAGGACGGGGCAGGCTGGGGTGGAGGAAGGACGGGGCGGATGAGGGAGCAGGCTGGGGCAGAGGAAGGAGGTCGTCGGGGGAGGAGGTGCGGGTGGAGGGCGACCAGCCGGGGTGGGGTAGGAGTTCCGGGAAGAGAGGGAGTAGGAGGAGGTTGGAGGAGGAGGAAGAGGATGGGGGAAGAGGAGGAAGAAGAAGAGGATGCAGAATTGGGTGAGAAATGACCATTGAACCCTTTTTTAAAATTAATTCCGCTTATGTCCTCAAAATAATGTCTGTTTGCACTGTGGGTGGAAGGCAACTAACACAAGGGGCACAAGTGATAGAACGAGAAGAAGTTAGGGGTACAACTAATATTACCAAAAAGATAGGGGCATAACTGATATTACGATATCTCAGAGGGGCACAACTGATAAAACCCAAAATCTTTTCGTTTATTTTATTGCACCTCCATTTTTTATTTTTGGAATGTGTCATGTTAGGAATTCAATTGTAATCGTTGCCTTTTTTGAGTATATAATATAGTGACAGAAATTACTCATAAAAAATACGATAATTGATGGGTAGATATGTCCATTTTTGATCGCATCCTCAATTTGGTAAGACATATAACTTTATCTCTAACTTAAACATTTACATCCCTATTTTGGTATCTCTGTTCGGTATCTTACGGAGTGTAATTACTATGTATATTCTAGATTTTGATTATTATTTTATTAATTCTACTTTATAATTTGTGATTTAAGTGAAAGTACCTCGAAAATTATAAAAATTATGTTTAAAATAATTGTAGATCTTTTATTGGATATATAATGATACTGGGGAACTTGAGGGGGCCCCTCCCGCCCCATGTCGGTGTCCCTAAAAATAAGATATCATTGATGGGGAAAACTATTGAACAACTTAAGCTTAAGCATTTTTTACGATTGTCAATGGGTCCATTTGACACATACTCTTAACATGTTGTCAGGATCAACTTTCCTCGATAATGATCGGGTCCAGGCCTAGGGCATTACAAATGATATTAGAATGGATTTCCTCTGATGGCTGAAATGTCTATCTGAAAGGTCCAATCACTCCTATTTGAGATAAAGACTACCCAGGGTATGCAACCGCCACTATTATAGGGAATCAACTATGGAATGTGTTGCAACGAGGACATTGCGACTATAAGTCACGCCTAATACTCCAAAAGTGTGTGAGTGCGTTATATATGATGAGGATCACTACTTGGCAACTTTGATTTAAGCAGTTTAGTTACTGGTCAACATGTCTATTTAGGCTCGAAGTCAACAAGTTGTAGGGGCCATTTTTCACTGATAATGATTTTTGATATAGGTTCGAGATGTTGCAGTTACATTGACTATCAACGTTAAATCTTCTTGTGTTATACGTATAATAACAAATAATATATGTTGCAAAATTCAATGATATATTTTGAAATTTGTAATGGTGATCATATTTATTTGTTATACTATTTATACAATAAAATATATCCAATTAAATGGTTTGGTAATAGTGCAGTATGCCTACCACAAAAAAAATTAGGGTTCAAATCCTCCCTTTTGGGGTTGCGTTAGGTAGTCGATAGCCATCGTAAAAAATAGTTAAATCTTTCAACATGTATTTGAGTGAGAATCCATGTTGCTGACCCTTCTTATAGTGGGAGAAGGCTTTGCCATTTTTTTAGTGTTTACAATAGAACATATAGCATGGTAATCTATTGCATTTCTCAAGATTTTTTTCTTTTAATTGCTTATAATGTTCCACTGAAGCAATAGAACTAGATGGTGATAGTCAATAGAACTAGAGGTAGAATCTTCCACTGAAGCAATCGAGCTTCAGGGAGAAGGTTTTTGAAGATTTATCTTGCGATTGTAGTGGAAGTGCAAATGAGATGTGGGAGGCAGTAACATCTTGTATCCGAAAGGTAGCCAAAGAGATGCTAGGCGAGTCAAAGGGAGGAGCCCCAGGTCAAAAGGAGGCTTGGTGGTGGAGTGAAGGGGTGCAAGAGAAGCTAAAATCTAAAAGAGCATGCTTTAAAGCTATGTCTAAGGATAAAACAAAGGAAACTGTCACAAGCTACAAAATAGCAAAGAAGGAAGCAAAGAAGGATGTAAGCGAGTCTAAGTTGAAAGCTTATGAAGTTTTGTATAAAAATCTCGACTCTAAGGAGGGCCAAAAGGATATATTCGGGTTGGCCAAAGCAAGAGAAAGAAAGACCAAAGACCTTTCTCAAGTGAGATGCATTAAGGATGAGGAAGGTCACGTGCTTGTTACTCAGAAGGATATTGAGACTAGATGGGAGCAGTACTTCCATAAACTTTTCATTGGGGAAGGAAATAGAGAGATCACTTTGGGTGATCTAGCTAGTAGTGAAAGTTACTTGAATCGTGCAAGCTACAGACGGATACAAAGAAAGGAAGTAGAGGAGACTTTGAAAGTTATGAGACCTGGGAAAGGTGTAGGACCAGATGACATCCCTGTAGAAGTATGGAAAGTTTTAGGTGAGCGCGGTTTGACTTAGCTTACGAATCTATTCAATGTTATTTGGCGAAGCAAGGAAATGCCTGAAGATTGGAGGAGGAGTATCGTGGTGTCTCTTTATAAGAATAAAGGAGACATTCAAAATTGTTCAAATTATAGAGGTATCAAGCTGATGAGTCACACTATGGAAATTTGGGAGCGTGTGATCGAGAGAAGGTTGAGGTAAGTTTCCAACGTTAAAGAAAACCAATTCGGATTCATGCCAGGTCGCTCAACTATTGAAGCCATCCATCTGTTGAGGAGAACAATGGAGATTTATAGAGCTAAAAGGAAGAACCTCCATATGATCTTTATTGATTTGGAGAAGGCTTATGATTTTGTCACACGAGAGATATTGTGGAGAGTTTTGGAGAAGAGACAAGTGCATGTCCTATAAATTAACCTCATAAAGGACATGTATGATAGGGCTTTATCTTGTGTAAGGACCCCGTCTGGGAAGACTGGCTATTTTGACATCAACATTGGTTTACATCAAGGTTCAGCTTTGAGTCCATTTCTTTTTACTTTGATTATGGACAAGTTGAAAAGTCACATTCAAGATGAGTTACCTTGGTGTATGTTATTTGCTGATGATATTGTGTTGATTGACAAGACTAGAGATGGAGTAAATGAGAAGCTTGAGGTCTGGAGACATGAGTTGGAGAGTAAAGAATTTCATATAAGTAGGGCTAAGACAGAATATATGGAGTGCACCTTTGATGGAAGCAATGATGAAGGAATTGAGGTGAAGATTGGTTATGATAATATTCGGAAGAGAGATTCTTTAGATATATGGGATCTATTTTGCAACATGATGGGGAAATTGATGGAGATGTTACTAATAGAATAAATGCAGGTTAGCTAAGTGGAGAGGAGCCTCTGCTGTTCTCTGTGATAAGAAAATTCCTTTAAAAATTAAAGGAAAGTTTTACAAAGCAGCCGTGAGACCTGCTATGCTCTATGGATCTGAATGTTGGCCTGTGAACCATAGACATGTGCAGAGAATGGCCGTAGCAGAAATGAAAATGCTAAGGTGGATGTGTGAACACACACGTAAAGATCGGATTCGGAATGATGCAATCAGAAAGAAAGTTGATGTTGCTCCGATCGAGGATAGGATGCGAGAAAACCGCTTAAGATGGTTTGGTCATTTGCAAAGAAGATCGGTTGATGCACCAGTTAGGAGATGCGAGTGTTGGGATGTTGAGCCAGCTAAGAGAGGGCGGGGACGGCCCAAGAAATGTTGGAAAGAGACCATACAAAGGGATCTTTGTTTTGTGGATATAAGCCCGGGATTGACCCAAGATAGATCTGAATGGAGGCGAAGAATCCATGTAGCCGACCCTACTTAATTGTGGGAAAAGGTTTTGTTGTTGTTGTTGTGTAATTGCTTATAATGTTAGTAACAGTTAATATAAGTTTTAAAGAAAATATAGTGGAATAAATTGTTGCTATCAACGTAGATAATGTACTCTTGCAAATTTCAAGAATTATAATAATTTTACAATGAATAAAGTTGCTCGTTGTTATTTATCGATATATAAATAATTTTCGAAATAACTTATGTTATTGCTCAATTTTGTTGCAATGAACGTAAGCATGATCCCTTAATTCATTTATCCCTCTTCTCGGCAGTCTTCTTGGCAGTTAAGTGAGGTCGTGACCATCTCGTGAGATCTTTCAAGTCCTTTTAAATACGATTTCCCAAGTCCTAAAATATATATCTCATTTTATCTAAGCGAGATCTCTTTCCCATTCCTCAAGTCGTCCTCCTACGTATTGGTTAGCTATCTATGTTCGACTGGAATGAGGATTCCATCTTAACTATTTCTCAAGAGGCTCCTCTATTAGTGGCACTTTCATCACAAGAGTTAGATCGTGTGTTTCGAGATAGAACTTTCGTTTAAAAACACGACTTCTTAGCTTTTCTTGCATGCTTCTAAAATATTCATAATGTTCTAGTTTTAGTGTCTTCTCTTTAGCTTTTCCTTGTGCTTTTCAAATGCTTTGACTCACATATTTAGAGAAATAATAATTTTGTGCTTATCACGTTGACAATATAGTAAAAATTACTGCACACATTGAACATATGGCTAACCACAAATTTCATAGAAAAATGATCTTCAATCTCCCATCTCTATGAGATGATAGCTCTATTGTCACCTTGAATGCCTCATTAAAGAATATGTGATCCATATATTATACGAAAACTCTATACTTAATCCTAAGAGAAAACACCATAAATTCACATAAACTAATAACACAGTAAAAATAATTAAAGTAGCTAAAATAGACTAATTATATATTATTATCTTAAAGTTATATCCAATAAATAAAATCAATGAAAAATAAGGAAAAGTAATAAGTTGAAAATGTGCATATTGTCATTTTTATATAAGCACAAACTTCCTGGATTTTTTTATAAACTCATGTTAAATCCAATGACTTGAAATCAACCCCATTGTGTACAAGTTATAAATCTTAATAAATAAAAATACAAAAAACTTAATATTTAGATATTGCAAAATAAATACAAACCCTAGTTTAAGAAGACCAAAGATTAGAAGCTGGTTTTCTAACTCATACAATCTTCCATGAAACTCTACTCACTTTGAAACTAACATTATCAAATTATCTATAAAATAAATATCAAATTCCTGAAATCCGAGTTCATATGTAAACTTTGATTTCCGAACCTATATAATTGTATAAGGTACACTTTCTCTTACTTATCTATCATTTTATGTACACATTCTGACCCTTTTTTTCTTTTTCAATTAGCTTATTTATTTTGTATTTTAAATAATGACTAATAAATTAAAAATCAAAAACTCATATAAGCAATTAAAAACTATCATGTTAATATTTTAGTAATATTTTATAAACTACTTTTCATATATATTATTGAGATAAAATCTAATAATAAATATAAAACAAGAAAAACCAGGTATTTTTACTTTTAAACTATTGAAAAAAACCTGTATCTTGTGTATGAGACTTAGTTTGTTTTTAGTGTTTCCATGAAAGTTTGAGATGTCATTGAGAAGATTTATCAACTCTCCACTAAGATCTATTCTACTAAAGAAATATGATCTATCTTTGAAGACGAAGTATCAGGAAAATCCAGGCTAATCTTATATGGTTAAATTCATTTCATTGGTTTGGCATAGGGTAGTTTCTTGTGTTTGTGACCTTTTTCTTTTGATATTCCAACTTATTATCTAAACAAAATAAAGATAAAAATATGAAGAGAAGAAGAACTTACTTGTGTATGTCATTAGTGTAACTGATTAAGACTAGACAATAATATCCAACAAGTGTATTGTGACAACTTGATTTAACTTCTACATGAATTTTCAAAAAATAAATCTTAGATTTATTATAATCTAGATATTATTACTCGTTTTAGTCAGAATACCTAATATTGATATATGAATGGTATGGTTGTATTAAAGATGAGTATAGATAACCATTACATTATAACAACAATAGATTTTGAATTCAATTGTTATATCATTCATTGTTGAATATATATAATAATGAATATTATCCGTCGAAAATTGCTTTATATACTTGAAGATTTTGCAACAAATGCTATATCTATCACTAGCGATGATTTATACAATGATAACTAACTGTTTCATTTTCATCAGAATATATATATATTGATCGTAATAACTTTTTGTGACAATTAGTACAAATTCTGATGACAAAAGTAAATAACTTATATATATAATTATTATAAAAATTTAAAGATTGATATGTCATCCATCGTGAAGTTCAATTACCAACAAATATTCTGCAATGTGTAACATTCATTTTAGGGATTTTTACTGGTAGATCCTATAATCTTTGTCAATTATCTCTACGACCTTTGAAACTACGTAATTCCTCCCTCACCCCCGTAAACTTGCTCCGTCTTACCGTGCAAATCCTATCGTTAAATTGACACATCTAGAGTTAACTTCCTTGGGTTAAAAATGAGTTAATCTAAACAACCATGATTGAACGGTTAGAATTAACCAAGGAAAAAAAACGGGCAGGGAGGGGAGGTGCCGAAGAGGGTTTGACCTGGGGAGGCACGTGACGAGAAGGGGACGGGGGGAGGGTCGAGGAAGGCAACGGGGTTGAGGGAGGCTTCAAGTGGCGGTGGGCGGGGGGGTCGACCTGGGGAGGCGCGAGGTGGGTCGGGGGGAGGGGCGGGCTAGGGAAGGCGACGCGGGGAGGGTCGGGGGGAGGGGTGGGCTAGGGAAGGCGACGCGGGGTGGGTCGGGGGGAGGGGTAGGCTAGAAAAGATCGCACTGACTTCATGTTGGTAGGTGGATCGAGTTTCTTGATCATCTCCACCTTGGCAGGGTCAACCTCCATTCCCCTTTTGGAGATGACATGCCCCAACACGATACCCTCTGTCACCATAAAGTGACTCTTCTCCCAAGAGAGTACCAGATTCACCTCTCTCCAAGTGCGCTAAACATGTACCAAAGGAATCATTATGAACCGAGAAGTCATCCATGAATACTTCCAGGAAATCTCCCATCATCTCAACAAATATGGCGATCATGCACCGCTGAAATGTGCCTGGGGCATTGCAGAGCCCGAATGGCATGCGCCTGAAAGCATAAGTGCCAAATGGACATGTGACAATGGTCTTTTCCTGGTCCTCAGGGGCTATGGCTACATGGTTGTAGCATGAGTACCCGTCAAGAAAACAAAAGAACTCTTTCCCTGCGAGTCTCTCCAAAATCTGATTAATAAAAGGCAAGAAAAAGTGGTCTTTTTTGGTCGCAGCATTCAGGTGCCTGTAGTCGACACAAACACGACACGATGTGGGTACTCGTATCATGATCTCTACCCCTCCTCGTTGGTGACCATCTGAATTCCCGATTCTTCGGAGCGACATGACGTGGGGCCACCCACTTGGAGTCAGAAATAGGGTATATAAACCCTGTCTTGCACCATTTCTCAATCTCGTTCTTCACTACTTCTCGTAGATTGGGGTTAATTCTCATCTGGAACTCACAGGAGGTCTTACATTATCTTCAGTAAAAATATGGTGCAAGCACTTCATCTCCTGAAATGGAGAGGCTAGGGTCGAAGTTAAATCTAGTATATATAACCAATTGTTTGTTTCTGAGCTTCTGGGTATGAGGGCCTCATTATAGGTGGCATCTATCCACTTCGATTCTTGCTTAATGCCCGTGCACCTATCCAGGGTCCAGTTCTAAGAATAGGTTGTCTTTGTTGCATATTTCTTTGCTCCTTCGTCCCTTCTGGACTCTCTCTTAGCTCCCTCAGAATTCGTTTTTTTCTCTCGCTGATCGCAGTCGGGGTTAATCCCCACGAGATCTGACACTGTCCAGCCTGTTACTTTGCGGTTCCTCTCTAAGACCTCTAACAACCTAGACTCCTGTTCTAAAGTCAAGTCCGAGCTAATGATAATAGGATATCTCTCTTTGGGTCCCGCAAGAAAGGCGTACTTGAGTGTAGTAGGTAGTGATTTCAGTTCTAGTAATGTGATATCATCAAGTAAATCTTGTTGAACTGAAACTGAATCTGGTTCCGTGCTGCATGAAGTTGGGCTCAACTGTGTAGTACTCACAACCAACTCAGAAGTATCTAGAGTCGGATCGCCAAAGAAATGCGGTAATTTAGCTAAAGCCATGTCTGACTCATCATCTATGTCCCATGACCATTAGGAAGGGGATGGAACTGACAGATCCAGATGGATCTCTGCGTCATCATGGGAATAGGTAGATGAATCTCTAATGAAATCTGATAACACCTGGAAAACTGCATCATGCACTATGTCCTTTTCAGATGAAAGGGTTTTGCTCTATCCCGAAGAAACTTGTCTCCAAATCCCAACAATGCTAATCATTCTGCAATATGCCTCCGAAGATGAGTACTTTGTGCTATTCTCTGAATTGGGTCGCTAACACTTGGTTTGCTTCATATCAAGGTTCACTTCTCCTCCTGGAGAACGAGACTTCATCATTCCTGAACCATAATCGAAAGTTGCGCCTGCGATCCTAAGGAAGGGTCGCCCTAGAATGATGTGAGATTCTTTCCAATGATTGGGGATCTCCATGTCCAAGACTATGAAGACAACCTGATAGTCCTGCCCCTCCATCGAGATAACGACATTCTTCGCTTCTCCCTTAGGTCTCTTCACTCAACGATCTGTGAATTGGAGTAAAGATATGGATTTGTGTAGTGGTTCGAACTCCAATTTCTGAGGGAAGTTGATTGAAGAACCATTATCCAAGAGTGTGTGTGCAAATGTGATGTCGTTGATACGACTCTCCACATAGTGAGCACCCATGTCTCTCTTTTTCCTTGGCAATGCCTGATTCTTGAGACAGTAGGTTGTGTCTACTGACATGATGTGTGTCTTCACATATTGGATCGGTTTCTTCCTACTAACCCTAATAGGTGTGCATCTGTCCTTAAGGTATTTTTGGAATGTAGGATGATTAGCCACATACTCATCAAATGACACCTTTACAGTGATATTTTCTTTACAAAACCGTGCCATATCACGATCATCTTTCTGATTTTTTTATACGCTTTCCTACCGTAAGAGCACGAGGGAAAGAGATTGAAGCTAGGGAAACAAAAGATGAAGAATCTAAACCATGAACTAAAAGATCATTTTTGGCATTAACAGAAACAGAGTTCTTCATATATGAATCTTTTTGATGCAATATGGAATCAAAATCTAGACTATCTACTATAGGTTGTGCAATAGAAGCTGCAGTGGTATCTGCCACAACCAGAGGTGCAAGGTCCTCCATAGACTCGGAAGTATATCCATGCTGCCGATGCTGCATACGTGCTCTCTTTCTCATCTCAGCTCTTTGAGTAAATATCCTGAAATGGTGCTGATGGGGCTCTGGAATATGCTGCCTCTCCTCCATCCTCTGAAGACTCCTCAATAGAGCTCAAGAGATGCCCCTCCTCGTGTCCCTCACCCGATCATGTACGGTCATGGTCCTTCCGCTCCTGAGTGACATGTGATTAGCCTCATCACACGAAAGAATCTCATGTTTAGATCTAGGAAATGCTGAATAGTATACCTGACCAAAGTGCTGTTGAGAACTAGATCGGTTCAGGCTATTGGGATTAGCCTGAACTTGGGTTGGGATCGAGGTAGAGGGTGCAGTCTGCTCGTCTCGCCATCTGGACAGGCGGTTGACATCCACCCGTAAGTTGTGAATTTTGTTCCTATAGGAATGGAGCTCGTCGAGTATCTGTTGATGTTCGTCTATGGGACCAGACGAAGAAGGAAGGGGATAAGACTGGGAAGAAGAAGAACGGGAAGACTGGCCCTGCTGGCCAGGGTACTACCTCAGCTGGTGTTGGGGTATCTATTAAAATTGTGAGCCCTGCTTGCCCGCCTGGTAATGACCCTGTCGGCCATACTGCTGGTACTATTGTCGTTGCTGTTGTGGTGGCTGGAATCCAAGGCTCTATTGTGAAGGGGGTGGTGCAGAGGTGAATGCGGTGTTGTAAAAGGTCGGGGGATGCTGGAAAGTCTTCCGGTCCCCCGTACTTCCCTTATTAGCAGGGTCCTGATTATACCATACTCCATACACCTCCCAAACTAGTGGAAGCTCCTCTTGAACTGTCTCTACTGATGGAGGGGGTTGCTAGAAAGAGTGGGCGTAGGACTGGTCCTGCTCCCACAGCTGGGATTTCCCTGACTCCAACTGCCCCAGAATATGGTGAACTCAGTATACGGGGGCAGAGGGTGCAGTCATGGCAGGTATCTTTATCTTAGATACCCTTTCAGTCAACTCCTCCATTTATTTTGGAATGTTGGAGATTCTCGGGTCCATTTCATAAATCCTCTTGTTAATCCTCTCGACTTCAGTAAGCTTGTCTGCAAGAAGTCCCATGCTAGGGATCACGTCTTGAGAGAGATCAACTACAACTAACTTTCCCCCTCTAGATGAGAGTGAACTGGGGACTGTATGTATGCCATGCTGACGATCTATGAGCGGCTAGTCTCAGCCATCTGCTTGAATACCCTCCAGACGGTATCAAATCCCCGTGATGTATAGCTGCCTCCACAGGTAGCGTTCACTAAACCTTGCATCTCAGGGTTGAGACCGGTGAAGAACGACTGGACCAAGATGTTGTCATCTAGACCATGACAAGGACATTTCTGCAGGATGTCCTTATACCTCTCCCAGGCATCACAAAATGCTTCATGGGGCAGCTGGTAGTGATACGTGTCCTCATAATATTAGTCCTACTTATGGGGTAGAAATTCTTCAAAAACAGATCCTTGAACTGGGCATATGTAGTGACTGTAACTCCAAGATTTTTCACCCAGTAGTCAGCTTTTCCACCCAAGGCAAATGTAAGGGCTGAGAGCTTTATAATCATGGCTAACATTAGGATGTATAAGGTGAGCACAGACGAGCTCGAAGTCCATTAGGAATGCATATGGATACTCAGAAGCATTCCAATCGAAGTGTGGCAGCAGGTTCATAAATTACGGCTTAAACTCAAAATGAACTGCAGGTTTGGCCAGACTCAAATAGTTCCGAATTCTGTATTGTCTGGGGTTGTACGCCGCATCCATTGGTGGTTCCACCCCAACATTAAGATGTCCTAACTGAGTTCTGAGTAGTGCTTATTGCTGCTCAGATGCAGCTAATCTGGCTAGTACCATTCTCATCGGATCTTCGGGGTGTTTTTCTTCTTTGGAGGCGTTTTACTTGAATCTTCTTTAGGGTCTGAATCAGCAATGTAGTCTTTATTAGAAGAGGATTTAGAAATGAAGATATTCTCACCGAGGCGAAGGTCTTCCTCGGTGAGGTGGGAGGAGAGAAAGGGGATGGTTTGAATGATTATCCCGAGAGTGAGTGATCCTGGGCTCAAGAGGGTCATGAGTCTAGGTTGGCCCAAGTTGCGCTTGGACCTTTAAAGATGTACTTCTTGGAGGGTTCAACGAGAGATTCGCAAAGTCTGAATAAATATCCCCCAATTAGTCATCTTCGATGTTAAAAGAACCGATTAGAACACAATATTCAATGAGAAGCTAGTTCTATGTGCACGTAAATGTGCGGAGTGGACTCACACAATACAAACACAATTCAAACCCTCAAATTCACCAACTCCACACGTAATGGATGTAAAGGTTTGGCCTAATTATCTGGTCAGTTTTAGTTGGTGATAAATGCAATCTTTGAAAGATTAACGAGCTAGTAGGTGCATGTATTTTTCTACAGACTGGCCTGATTCATACGACTAGTTGCACCCACTTTCAGCTAGTATGGGAGTAAGTGCGGATCGTTATGACTACCCGTTTCATGAGGAAAAAGCCTTAACAACATCCTCTAAACCTCCCACTCCACTAAAGAAATCCGGACTATTTACCGGCTACCGGTAAATCCTCACTGAAAAGTGGCTAATCGTAGAACCAGTAGTCTATATGAAAATCATGGCATGGTTCTATCTTAGTGTCATCTCTCTCTCACTTGCATTTACATTCAAACAATGAGAGCTTTATGCACCTGTAAAAACAAGGTTCTTTTTATTCTATTTTTTTCATCGATATGCTCAATTCAGTCCCAATTTAGAGTTAGGTTGTCACTTGAAATTTAATCTGAACACAAAAAGTTACATCTACCGTTCAATCCCTATTTCCTTTTGAATCTTAATTGTAAAACAAGGGAGGAATCGAAAATCAGAATGCAAACGTGAAACGATGATGCATACTCAGAAGAAGGTATACTTATAGTGACTCCCAACACTCTCCATGCTTTATGCAAAACTGAATTTTTAAATTTACACTAAATGCATGTAGATTGAGAAAACCGCACCTAAACAATATACTAGTAGCGGCGAAGAATTGAATTAATTTTAGCTAAGTAGTACGTGTCTATGTGCGTCTCATTATGAATCTTATCAGATATGTGAATCTTCTAAGATATGTGGGGCCTAAATTATGAAGGATACAAACAAATTTGATTTTATACTACCATGTACATATCCATAATTTTGCCACTCAAGTCGAGCCCCACCCTCGCTGGAGAGTGAAACAGGTCTCAACTTGCCACAAAATAATGTCCAACTCTTTTACACGCGCGAGCTCTCAAACAAGAGTCGTTGTAAATGAGAAAGTTACCTAAATTATTACAACATAATAATTATAAGAATTTACAAAAATAAAAATGCTCTCGAAATAAATTAATTTCCTCAATTTTCTGCAGTCGGCGCGTGTCATGTACGTCGACCTCTGGTGCACTCCAAGTCCACCGAGCCCTCGTAAAGAAAAAAAATTATATTAGAGAGATAAACAACAAAATATATACAAAAATGAGTAGAAAATAATTGAGAGAAACGAAAGAAAGAAAAAATAGATTAATTACAAAGGTGGCTCAGGGATCAGACTACTCGAGTGAGAGAAAACCTAAGTCTAATTTTTTAAATTAAATCCTAAGCATTTGGCCTCCTCGACAACGACGCCATCTGATGGTTCGCTAAATACGTGATATAATTTGTACTCGTTGTAATACGTGTACTTAGCGAATCATGTAGAATCAAATCAAATGTCTCTGTGAAGAGGACTCGGCTTTTAATTTATACCCTGGGCAAGTCCGGGGTCGAACACATGAGACAAAGGAACAACTTTTGGTTAAATAAGAATAATTAGGTCTAGGATTCCAACGTGGATTTTATTGTATTTTTTAATGTAAAAAGAATGTGAACGCAAAATTCGGGCGAATTAAGTTAATAAGAAAACACAAAAATTAGCTAAATTAATTTTAATACGAAATGAGTCCAATTTAGCCAAATTATATTTTTCTCTACAAACCTAATCCTGTGATGAATGCATCACAATTTTTTTGGAATTTTATGGTATAAAATTCAACAAATAAAATGCTTACTTTTTATGGGTTTCTATGCAATTTTTCACTCAAACATAATGCAAAAATTATGAAAAATTTACTGGAACTAAAACATGATGAAACGAGTCTACGATAATATTTTAGAATTTTTCGACTGTAAATGATTTTTTATGAATTGTTTAATTAAAATAGAGTGAAAGTGAGCAATTATTTTATAATAAATCCACATTATCAATTTTGCTAGAGAGCGAATCATCTCAACAAGGTATATTAATATGCAATTCATGAGAGTTGGAATTTTGCAAATATAATATGCATGGATTTAAGTACTCTACAATTTATTTAATGCACAAGACAACTTTAATTAAGATGACATATGGATAATAATTAAAGCACATTTCAAGACATCGCTTCTGATTTTTAAGGAATTTTTGGAATAATCGTAAATTAAATATGAATTTAAGAGCTCAGATGGGGTAAAATATGCAATTTTTCAAAAAATATTTTTTATTAATTACCAAAGCTAACAAAAATCCAAACAAATATCCAAATGATAGAAAATTAGTTGCTCAACATCATGACACTTTTCATTGAAATAAACTATGAAAAATGAATGTCCAAATTAATATGCAAACATAGGGTTATCCGTGCAATACAATAATTAACTTAATCAACACAAAACATGCACATGGACTTGTTTGTAATTTTGAAAACTTAACAAAAATAAAATACAATTTTCCCAATAAATAAATGAATAATGAAACCTTCTTCTTTCTTTATGCGATAAGGCTCGAAGCTTGAAGGTGGGTGGCGGGCACACTCGGGCAACGACGCTTGGTGACGAGCGAGAGGCAGTGCCCACGCGGAGGTGCCCATGCGTGGAGGCGACCAGAGGGCAGTAGAGGAAGGCCGCGCGAGTCTACGAGGAGTGGCAGGGCCTGCATGCGGTGGGAGGGGCCACTGCGAACGGGTCCTGGAAGGTGGACGATAGCTTCGGGCAACGCCAGAGCTGGGCAGCGGAGAACGCGGGCGGCTGCGCGAGGTGTCGATGGCGTCTGATGGTTGGTGCGAGTGGCACAACCACTTGGCGGAGGGGGCTAGCCACATGCTGTTAATTTTTTCTATTTTCTTTTTATGTTGTGATTTGATTTTTTAAAAATTTTTATTTTAATTTTTTAGTTTTCTTAAATAGGGAATAAAAAATACAAATATAATATGGTGATGAAGGTAGTATGATAAAAGAAATAAACAAATGATGGTGACAAAGATGTGGTGATGTGATGTAAAAAAATGAGAAAATAAAAATGATACGAATGATAAACGGAATTTTCCCTCATAACCTTGAGTAATTTCACAATTACAATCATAACCATGTATAATCATGAATTACATGAGAAACCTTGAGTAATGCTTAACTCTTACATGTCATAACCCTGTGTTATGTTCCGTTTAGGATACATGACGGTTTCTGTTAAAAAAGACAAAACTACCCCTAATATTCATTCTTATTTGCAAAACATGCCATCTTCTCCTCTCCCCCTGGTCGAGCAGCACCACCTCCTCCTCCAGGCCATACATCGACTCCCTCCCCACCGAGCAAGCCTCCGTGAAACCCCAATCCCTCCCCACTACCGAGCACCTCTACAACCGACCACCTCTGCAACCCCCCACCCCCCGTCGAGCTTCTCCCTATCCTACTCGAAGCATGTCGAGCTCCCCCTACTCGAATTCGAAGCCCGCCATCCACGGTCCTAACCCTCGCTCGAAACCACCGAGCTCCTCTTCAAAGCCTCCCGCCCCGCGTCAAAACTTCCCTTGGTCGAAGCCCCCCCCCCCCCCCCGCACCGTGCTCCCCCTACCTCGAAGCCACCCTCGTCCCTCGTGCCCTGCTCGAAGACCCCCAGCCCGCCGAGCTTCCCCTTTCTAGAAGCCCCCCACCCTCCCGCGAGCTTCCTCCCTAATCGAATCCCCCCCCCCCCCCGCCCGCCGAGCTTCCCCTCTCCCAATGCCCCCCCACCGATCCACTGCTCATCGAAGCTAGCACCCCCCACCCTGCGAGCTTCCTCCATGCTCTAAGCTCCCCTGCGTCGAGCTTCCCCCTCTCCCAAAGCCCCCTGTACGTCGAGCTTCTTCTGTGTCGAAGCACCCCCCCCCCCCCACACGCGAGCTCCTCCCTACTCGAAGCCCCCCACCCCACACCCCGCGTGAGCTTCCCCCTGCTCGAATCCCCCCTGTGCAAAGCTCATCCCCCAGCAAGCCTCCATCCTCCCATCGACCTGCAACACAAAGCTACCCGTCGGGATTCTCCCTGCAAGCCTACCTATTTCTTTTTCCTTTGTTTTTTTAATTTTGGATAATCCTATCCGTTAGATCATAGATTGGTTAGATTAAGTCACTCAAATGGTTGGTTTAATATATTAAACAAGCAGAGGATTATTAGTGTGAAACGAAGTGACTATCAGGGGTTTTTTATGAAATTCATGATTATGCAGGGTTATGATTCTAATTGCATAATTACTTAGGGTTATGGGTGTAAAAATCCCATGATAAAAAGGAAATTACATACGATGGAAGCAGATGCCTATGGTGTGCTTACGAGAAGCACGGTCGTCGCTCGAATTGCCGGCAAGCGATGAGCTCAAGCATCATGCAGGGGTAGCTGCGATGTTGGCCGGAATGCTAACGGATCTCACCGGAGAGGAGGTCGGTCAACGCTCTACTTCGTCGTTCGCTATCACTGAGACAGGTGGTCGGAGCTCTCAATTTTCTCTCGCATAAAGGCGGATCAATAGAAAAAATGAGGAGAATGAGATGTATAAATAGAGAAGAAAATGGGAGTTAGAAAAAATGGTGGAATGAAGGAGTTGAATGGGAGGTTAAAAAATTGGTGGAGTTGAATGGAAGTTATAAGAATGGTGGAGTTGAATGAGAGTTATTGTAGAGAATCAAAAATAAATAAAAGAAAAGAACATAAAATAAAGTAGGCTACTAAAATACAATAAAATAAAAAGAAGGAAAAAAGTGGAGAATTCACAAAATAAGACAAGCAATATGTACGTTTTTTAACTTTTCTAATTTTAATTATTTTTTTATTTTAAATAAAAGATATTTACAAAATAAAACAAAATAAAATATTAGAAGTAAAATAAAAAACAAAAATGATTTTTTTGGAAATTGTTAGTCATTAAAAAAATAAATAATGAGAAAAGAAGCATATGTTCAATATATACAAAGTACACCTAGGTCCCAAAAACCAAATTTTGCAAGCAAGCTCTGATTTTAATGAAACCACTTTCATTGGATAGATAATTTTCTAACTTAAACCTTAAAAGTGATATTGGTGAATTTGGAGTTCATACGGAGCTGGAATTCGGCCGAGAAGTTGAACTTTACATCTTTTTCTCTTTGGGATCTAGGAGTATTTATTTGTGGTAAAAATTATTTTATTTTTCTGTATTTTTCTATACATTTTTATAAACAAGTTAGAAAAGAATTAGATTAAAAAGAATTCAAATGAGATTATGAAAATACATGAAGTTTGGGCTATTTGCAATTAAAAAACTCCTTTATTTTATGGCTTTTTATTATTAATTTATTTTTTACAATATAATATACAATAACTAGTGCATTTTATTTACAAGAGGCATTTTGTTTATTTATTGATTTTATGGACATTTATTTGAGACTTTACTCAGGTATTTTGCTAAGATCAACATATTGAGATGATGAATTGTGGATTCATCAATGCTCTAGACAGACAGACAGATGTGATGATCTCCTCCAGCTCTAATCATGCGGCCCTGAATTGGGTGCGAATCGACGGTTTGGATTGTATCTCGGGGCTCCCCTTCAGATCTATCGTGAACAGTGAGGGGAGAAAAATGATGAAGGCTTGCCGAAATGAGCTTCAGAATCCCATATCTATGTCACTAGGGCTTGGATTTCTACTGTGAGATTCTCTATTGACTCCAAATGACGACCCACTTTGAGTGGATGGTATGAACATGATATGGGTCTCATAAATCAGAGACATGCAATGCACCGCTTTAGCTCGTGTAAAAGGAACTTTGAAGGCTTGATTGATGCTCTAGGCGTTGCTCCAGATACCTGCAATGCTCGCGCGACTCGAGGACAAGATCCTCGACCTAGAGGTTATTCAATAGATACAAACAAAAGGGGAAATGGGGATGGATCAGGACTCATGCGTACGGGTGAAATATCGAGACTCAAAACTTCAGATCTGATTCGATGATCAGATTTGATGAACAGATCATGAAGTAAAGGCATAGAAGCAAATATGATCATCAGGTGAGGTGATGAATGGAATTTGAAATCAGAGGTGATCGACCTCCGATCGAAGTGATCGAAGGTTGAATCTTAAGCTCTGCTACATATCTAGAAATCGAACAAAATCAAAACAAACGTGTAACCTAATGCTACTTGGTGGTGAACGATGATGGTGTGGTGAAGGTCGTCACCTCGATGCAGATGCAAATGGTTGCAGAGAGCCAGTCATGATGGAGCTCTAACCACGACGCGGATCACATCGAAATCGACGTTGAATCATGCTCCTGATCGAAGGGTTGATCTCCTATCATGAGCTCCTATCTCTAGATGATCGAGAATTGTGGAAACAATGCACAAATATGGATCATCAAAGAAATGAGGATCTAGAGTTGTTCTTATAGGCAGAGGCAAGAGAAATTTGAAAAAGAGTGGCATGTGAACCAAGGCCAGGTCGAAGCTAAAATCCACTATGCGTGGATCTCTGATGTCAGGTGGATAAATGGGTGCTGGAATTAGGTTGTAATATGAGCGGGCCGGATCTGTAAAATATGCAGAAGAAGGTGGATCTGCAAGGCGGGGTTAAGGAGGGTGGGTACAGGCAAGCGTCCTGGAATAGGACAAAATAGAGATAAGGACATAATGATAGAAAATAAAACAAAAAATAATTAAAATAATATAAAAATGGTTCCAAAATAAAAATTATTAAAATAAATAATGTTTATAGATTAATAAACAAAGTAATAGTGATTTATAAATTAAATAAGTTAATTTGTATGATTAACAATAAAAATACATGTATTTACAGATATTAAATACCTTTATAACAATACACATATTTTTAATTAATTGTTTTTACAAATATACACCATATTTATATTTTATTTATTTACATAATAATTTAAGGATTTCAAATAATTTTTTATTTTATTTTTAAAGTTAGCTTCATTGTACAAATAAATAGGAGTATATACAATATAGGTACATTATACCTATACAACAAATACATTAATTTATTTTTGATTAGTTTTGGATTTTATTTAATTCATATAAATATACACAAAACCTAAAAAATACAATATGTACAAAAATAAATAAAATAAAATAAATATAGGCACATACAACCGTACAGTTATACTAACTCGCCCCAAAAAGCTGACTCACATATTAACTCTGAATATTATGAAACCACTTTCTTTTTAAAGCTTATTTAGTTTTGAATATAATGAAAGTGAGCTTGGTTTATTTTGATTTTTTTATGGAGTAGATATTGATCTTTTAATCTTGGCTTTATGGCTTTTTAAGAGTATTGTTTCTTTTATTCTATTTAGGATTTCTTCTTGAGAATATTTTTATTATTTACAACTTATTTTTAAGTACAAATTCCAAGAAGGAAACATTTTTATCCGAGTTTGTTTTGAGGATAAATAAACTAGTAGAAGTTGAGTACAATGTGGACATTGATGAATCCGTACAAAGTGAACTTTGGTTTTCTATATTTTTATAGATAAAAGGCTCCATCCTCCCTACTTTATTCTTTGTTGATTATGTCAATTCCTGACCTACTCTTGGAGTTAGGATCAGCCTGTATTTATTACATATGTACAGTCTTCCTATTTTTTTCTTTTTTCTTTATTCTTTTATTTTAGTATAAAAAGTGCTAAATATACAATATTAATAAATGATGTTAGATTGTTAATTACTAAGAATTAGTGTTATTTATATATGTTCTACTAAGTATTTTAAGACAATATGAAATAATAAAGATGATTAATTGGTAATTCATGATTCCCATATACTTAGCCTTTGCTAGTCCCTTAGCAGACACTTATTATAGAATAAGTGAAAGACCAAAAATAAGAAATAAATAGGTAAGAACTTAGAACAATTTTGATTTTTAAACTATTCTTCATAAAATCAATGTATGGAATTCAGTCAGACCTTTGGATTATTAGTTTGTCGAACCTTATCATTAATAAGATCTAAGACTCAACAACCCATAAGTTCCACAAGTCTCTTTTCAGTTCACCTCGACAGGCAGGTCAAAACAAGTCTTCATACGCAAATTCTGATGACTATGAATATTACTTGTACTGCGAATGTGAAATATATCTCCCCACATCTGAAATGACAAAGAACAACCTTATCTTAGTAAGGTGACCCTAATTCCAAGTCTAGCTACTCTTTCCTAGATGAGCGAGGTATTTCCTTCTAAGTTCGGGTACGTGTTGTGTCCACAATCGAATAGGGGAGAAGATAAAAGAATAAGAAAATAAGTGGAGTGTGACCAGTGTAGCCACATCTTCTTATGAAGCTTGACCGATGTAGCCAAGTCTTTCACTTAGATATGTAGGTTTTCTTAAGCTTGGACCATTGTGGTCAGGTATGTATATTTGGTGTATTGGCTTCTTTTTGATAGAAAATATTGTTGCACCGCACTGATCTTTTGTGCCCCGACGCAATTCGAATCTTTTTTTCTGCCCATATTTTGGAGTGAGAATCTTCTTTTCTTTTATTTTCATTTTTCTCTTTATTATTTTATTTTGCATAAAATAAGTGTTAAATATATAATATCAATAAATGTGGTTAGAATGTTAATTAGTGAGAATTAGTGAATATTTACATTCATTTTACTAAGAATTTTAGCCAAAATAAAAGAATAAAAGTGATGAATCACAAATTTATCATTTCCATGTACTTTACCTTTGTTACTCCCCTAGAAAACACTTATTCTATAAATAAGTGAAAGCAAAATAAAAATAAAAATAAAAGAGCTTAGAATATACTTGTTTGTTTAAACCGAATCTCACTTCACCAAAAATTTAGAACTTTGAGTAGACCTTTGGATTATTAATGTATCAGGACTATTTTAGAATCAGGACTTAAGCCTCGACAGCCCTCAAGTTCCACAAATCCTTATCCATGTTCACCTCAACAACCAGCTCAGATCAACCCATCCATCGCGCAAACCTTTTGGCTTTGAAAGCAATTTGTACTGTGTGTGAAGGGCTTTAGCTCTTCCTACTGAGAGAAGCGAAAAAACCGCCCATCCTAGTAATACACTCCTAGTGGGCCCTCATCCAGTTATTCCTCGAGGAGGGGAGTATTTCCTTCGAACATCAGGTCGTGTGTGTCCACAACCGAGTAAAGAGAGAAGTAAGAAGAATGGGAAGAGAACTGGAGTGTGATCAGTATAATCACAACTCCTTGTGAAGCCTTTCTAGTTTAGCCAAGTCTCCACTAAGATAATGCATGCATTTCTGAATCTTGGACCATTGTGGTCATATTTGTATTTGGTATATGACTTCTTTTTGGTAAAGATAATTATTGCACTGCATAGATCTTTTCTGCCCCGACGGATATAACATCTTTTCTTTTCGTCCATTTTTTGGGGTCTTGGAAAATTTCTGCCAGCAGATCCTTTCCTCTTTTGAAGCTTTATTTCAACCCCAATCTCTCCTGTCTTTAGACGTCAACGCCACTAGACAAGGATGGAAATACATCACCGAAATAGATTGCCCTTCGCAGCCCCATGCAAGTGGAGCTAAGTGCAGAGTGCATGAGTTCAAAATTGGTCCAAATGGGGAAGAGTTAAATGGATGACACCAGATGTCCTACTCAGGCAAATTCAAGTTAAATTCCGAACATGGTCTCACGGAACCCAAAGAATTAAGTCTAAAAGACCTGAAGATTCTTAATTCCAGTACCTAATAAAGTCCTTTTAGAATTAAGTGGATTAAGTCCTAAACCAAACTCAATATCTCAAACTTAGATCCATTCGGTTTAAGAATCAAATTTATTCTGAAAAATGTGAATGAATGCAACAAATTTTTTATGAAGTGGATTTTTCGGCTTAAACTTTTTATGTGATTTTTAAAGAATTTTGCAAATTTTTATTGACTTTTAAAACTTTTAAATTTTTATATTTTTTTGAAAGAGTTAGTGGATTAATTTGATTTATACAAATTTTACAAGAATTTTATACATTTGCAAAGGATTTTATAAAAAACGATATATACAAGATTATACGGATTTTATATAAGATTCTACAAGAAGTTTACAAGTTTAAAATAACTAAGGATTTTATCCAAGAATTTTACAACATATTTTATATATAATTTTTAAGACATTTTTTATTAAGTTATATTTGGTTTTCTTTATAGTTTTTAAAAACCCAAAATATATACACCCATACTTTTAGAGCTGCATATTATTAATACAATAAAGTACGAGTTATGACTTCTAAAGTATATATAGAATATATATACGACACCCCCTTATACATAGCATGAACTATGTCCTCGTAGTGACCAAGAAGCAATAAAGGAAGACATAAAGCATGAACTATGTCCTCGTAGTGACCAAAGAAGTAACAAAGGAAGACATAACTCGTGCAAAGTATAGATTGGTGAAAAGAATTCTATACTATAATGGTGAAGGATATGGTTAGATCCTCAAGCGCATCACAGAAGCGTGAGCGTCGTATCGAATACGACGAGGAGCGACTAGTCGAACTAGTTGCTCGATGCAGCAGAATTTAAAAAATTTCTCATGCGACGAAACCAAATGATCCAAGAACACTTCTCGGATCGTTTCGTCTAAACCACAAGCAAGTAATAGGATTACCTCTTGAAGAGTGGTTGCGATCGAGTCTCTAAACGAAGAGACCTCCTGTCTCAAGTCTGATCCCATGGAGGAGACGCTTGCGAGCGCGGGGATGAATTGTGTGCTTCTCGCAATCCATGTTGATGATCCAAGCAGGGAATCTCCTGATCTCGACACACGAGATCCGACGTTGTCTTCATGAGCGAGGCGCACCGAAGGAGACGGAGATCCACGACCAGACGATCGGGCAGCATAACGATGACGCTGCGGCGATGGAGACTCTCTCTAGGGCATCCATGGTGGACGGCCATGAGAGAGGGAGAGAGAGTAGATGTGTAGAGAGAGAGATGTGCTTCAATAGCATGTATATAGAGAGCATGGTATGCCTCTCTATTTATAGGGTTTTGGGATCCATGGATCTCAATCCATGGGTCATATAAAATCAATGGATGAGATTGATTTATGTCTAATCAAATGGTCAAGATTGTTGTTGATAAAAGCCAACAAATTGTGATTTAATTTAGATCAATATATATTTGATAAATCAAATACAAATCAATCCTAAATTAAACCAATCAAATAAGGAGGCAATTGACATGGAGATTACATCTCCCATGTCAACATGGTGGACGACCACCAATTCCATATAGGACTTGGGGCAATCTCATGAGATTTCATGAGATTGCATATTTCCATGGAAATCTCCTTTATTTAATCCAACAAATTTTGTTGTGATTTATTCTTCAAAAATAATTCACAATTAATTTTGAGAATATTGCAATCTTGCCATTGGAAATTTGTGAATCACATTCACAATCCAAAACAAAATATAATTCACATTTTAATTAATTACACAATGTGTATCCAATACACATCAATAATCAGTTAACAAATATAAATTATAATAAATCTTTCTAATACATTATAAATCACATTTATATATATTTATGATTAATATGGATAGTGCCATCCACATTATTCATTCCATGATAATTAAATCACATTTAATCATCTTGGATCTATATTCTCATGTGCCCAAATAATATGAATCGCATTCACATTATTCACATCTTTGATAAATAAATTACATTTAATTATCTTAGATAACTCTCTTTATAAATATGCATCAAATTCATATTATTCATGATAATTAAATCACATTAAATTATCCATTTTCTCAATGTTTGGATACATATATCAACAATAGAATATCCATGAACTCTTTCAAGGATAATGCGCTTTCAACACGAATACTTGGAGATAAGGACATGACGATTGTAGTTTTCCATGTATAATGACTTGGATATTGAGATCACATCTTAAATCCAGATCTCAGGCCTCCCATCGATGCTTGATTAAATCATGACCGTAAATCTAATCTTCTCATTGAATCTGAATCACATTCAGATCAATGTCCAATATTTGGACTAAGATTAGATTACTTCTCTACTGAGAGGAGTCACTAAAATCCAGACCCATTTCATCACTCCCTAGGAATGGAAGCGTCATGGTTATACAATCGTTAATGATCACATCACCCTCAGGTATTGCCAATACCTGTACATCCTGCATACTGGAAGACTCAGAATAATCCCGAAGTATAAGATCAATTTTTACACTCTATACTTCAGGGATTTATCATTAAGTTTCTCATTCGATCATTGAGAATTGGTATAGATCATATACTTCCCAAAAGCATATATCATACCTAGGTCTTGATCATATACTTTCCAAAAGTATATTCAAACCTACAAATTCAGTCAAGCTTCCAAAGCGAGACGACCGCGCACGGAATTTGATTCTTCCCAATATCTCATGAGTGGAGGCTCATGTCTTCTAGGTTCAGTAATGAACCTGTATTATCCCTTTGAGAGATCGTATTACTCATATGTCCTTATATGCACACCAGCATGCCAGTGTATAGACCTTGATTAGGTCATCAACCTATTGGTCTGCCAATGTACATACTCAGACATATAGTAACACATCTGTCTCTGGTCAAAGGATGCATGCCTATACTGACAACATACGATATAGGACTTTGTTATCTCAATCTCGTTAAGCCAACTCTTTGACCTAACTAATCTGACACCTTTGAATCTCTATTCCTATGCAGAGGACCTGCATCAAGAGATCGGTCAGATATCAGCCTAACTGAGAAATGATTGTCATCTCCTACTAAGGCTGGAGATCATCTTTTAACAATCATTTTGATGGTGCTTGAGAGTCCTCAATCTAACTCTTTAGATGTTCATCCAAGCACCAACCTCTATGATTTAATAGTTGAATCAACAGCTGTATTATCATCAAGATGGACATGGTACATAACCCTAATTGTACTAAGGGACCTATTATGCAAATTATTTATTCTTCATTTCAGATCAGGGAATGACATTCGCAATAACATTTGTTGCATAATGGCTCGCCGTGGGCTCGCATGTCCAACAATCTCCCACTTGCCCATAGAGCCATTAATGGGATAATCATTTAACCCACACTCATGTGACAATCATAGGCTATTTAGAAAATATCTAGGTCAGTTGATCAGTCACTCTGTTCCTAAGAGACTACGCCAAGTCCTTTTACAGCACTTGCATATCCCCTAGTAACAGTCCTCGCATCCAATACGAATGTTGCGTCTTATGCAACCAATACTCAATTTTGTTATAGTATCCTTGACACTATAGCTCGATAATTATTATAACCAGTATGCCCATAATCCTTATCAGAATACCTTTATTTTAGAGATCTCTATCTCTAAGGTATCTACAGTTAAGACCCTTATAGATCACTATCTACAAGGTCTTAAACTTTTGAAGATAAGACTTTGAGATCACTGTCTCTAAGTTTCACCATCTTTGAAGATATTGTTATTACTGCAATCAAGTGTTTTATTCCATAGTAGGATTAGTAACAGATTACTACTCCCACTGCATGGCAGACATCTGGCTCTTTTGCATATCTAGCATACATTCAGCTTCTCATAACTGATGCACAAGTGCAAGCAGTTCTAGCATTCACTTCCTCAACTCTCTAAGGTGTTATCCCTTTCAATAGGTCACTACCACATCTTAAGGGAAGGAAGACTTTCTTGGAATTTTCTAGAAAATGGAATAATTCCAAGGTGTACTACTAATGTGACGGTCCCAATACCCTCTTCTCTTTACTTTTGAACAACTTCAGAACTAAAATCTAAGAGGTATCCTTGAGATCATATCTCGAGGTATGAGATAACCAGATTATAAAACACTTATTATTATCATCCTTAGATCATTCCAAATGATTAGGATAATATCTACATTTAGCACGATGAACACAATGGCACTCCCACTAAGCTTTACATGGTTCATCAAGATTTTATCTGAAATCATAACATTTATAATTTCATCAAATCTTATGTTCCAACTACAAGAATCTTATCTGAGTCCAAAGATGTAGTTCTTTAGCTTGCACACCTTGCTTTCCTCAACCATGAAGCCCTGGGGCTACTTCATATGAATATCCTCAGAGAGGTATTCATAGAGGACTGCAATCTTGATTCACATCATGAAGATGTCATAGTCAAGTTGTCTAGCTATAGTTAGCAATATTCTGATGGGTTAAAGCAAGGTCAATGGAGAGAAAGTCTCATCGCAAGCGATATCTTCTCTTCGGTGTGTAGCTTATAGCTACGAACCGTGCTTTGAAGGTCCCTACCTTCTCAATACGTTCCCTCTTCCTCTTGGAGATCCATTCACACCTTAATGGGTCTTACCCATATAGGTGGATCCTCGAGGGTCCATATGCAATACTTATATATGAAGTCTACATTAGACTTTTATTGTTAACATCCATCTTTCCATGTCATGATCCTTAGGAGCTTCATTACATGAAGTCCGATTATTTTCAGACTTAACTGACACATGGAATACATCCTCAAACTTATTTGAAGAAGTATTAGTGTTTCATCTTCAATTATTCTTTTTAGTTCCCGATTTCAGGAGCCTCATTATCTTCTCAAGATTAAATGAGTTTCTTTACTTCATTTTCATCTTGATTCTCAAGAGAGTCATCCTCTAAGAATCACATTCTCAGAGATGAGATCCTTTAAGAATCTCATGGTCATAAAGTAGGTGTCCAATACCATCCTTTATTTTCCTAATGAAGTAGCACTCTCTAGTGCCAGATTCCAGCTTAATCACATGGAACCTTGTTAAGGATATATAATGTAGTCTCTACCACATATATATACCTGGAAACTAAGAGATAATTATGCTAAGATTAATCATTGATCAAATCATGTCACACATGATCAATTGTATCTCCCTACAACTCTATTGAGTTAAGGTTCATTAGGAGGATTGAGATAGGAATGATATTCACGTCTCCATAAGGTATTCCTTGAATTTATCTAATAGGTAGAAGCTACCTTGGTTAGATCAAATTCATTTCATATTCCTTCAAACTTTGGTTCTAAACCAAAATTATGAAATCTTTGAACATTTCAAAGTTTTCTAAGTGAAGAGAAGAAATCTCATATCATAAATAATCATTAATAGATATCACATATCCATAATGTTTATTCTGATATAGATGATTCACATACATCAATATGTATGAGATCTTGAATACCTTAACATCTTACACCATTCTAAAAGAAAGGTGCATTGGACATTTTTACTTTGAATATAATATTCATAAGTATGCAAGTTTTGAAATTTTATACATTCTAAAGTTTCATCTCTTATTTGTCCATTGATCTCATCAACAGACATATGTCTAAAACATGATGCCAGATCATTGTCAAATGATCTATATCCTCCTATTGATCTTTAAAGGTTTAGTTTTCAGTTGTTAGAAATCTTAATGAACCATTCATTAATTTTCTAATTTATTGGAGTCCACTAGATGTTAGATTACTATTTGAAATATCTCCATCATAACTCTTTATGATAGGTCTATTCTAGATTTCATGTTTATTCCCAACATTTAGAAATAAACAATGAGTGTATTCTAATATCTAGGTCATAGAGACATTCTCTAAGACTAAGGGCTCTCCCACTGAAAATATGAAGTATATTCATCCGGTGGAAATTGTTGCAACAATTGCATCAATTCCAACATGGATGACCATTAAACCTTAAGATCAAATTTCTAATATTCTAATACATATGCAACCAATTGCAAGTGTTATTAGAAGATTGAGATACAATTATTAGACTTTATCTTATCAAATAAGTAAGTCAATATCAGTGATTATATGCAGATTAATCTGATGTACTATATGATTCCTTCTCTAAGGATTCTAGATAGATTTGATAGTCATACTATCAACACATCAACTTATTGCAGTATTGGCATTCGTCCAACTCTTTGGAAGGCACAGAAGTACAGTCAACTCTTTAACTATATTTCTTACTTGGGTCCAACCCATGCTTCCACTGCGCTCCCTTTATCTATAAGCAACCATTGCTCAAGACAAAGGATCTCTTATGTTAAAATTAAAATTTCAATATAAGAGTATTTCAACATTTATACATGCTTCATTCAATTCATACAATATGAATATTATGAAGCTTCATGAATGAACTAGAGTATAGATAGTAGAATGATGACACTCATCGTATCTAAATCCATTTAAACTCTTAAAACTTAGGTTCAGGTAGGTACTCAAACAATTTGAATACATCATCTCCTATAGAGCCACCATTCTGCATAATGCAGAGAACCATGGCATTCATGATTATATGTCGAGAGCACATATGTATGCCAGAACATCTTCTTAGATTTTATAAGGATTATTTGATAATTATGATCATTATCGACATGTCACTTCAAAGTACATTCGATGAGATCAAGACTTATAGATACATACAAACTCTAGGGTTTTAGTCCTATTGTCTATTTAATATCATTCCTCGTTATTATGAGGAAACTCGCACATTGCAACCACATACATTATGTGTCCAATTGCAAGTACAATATATAGATCATGGGTCCAAATCATGATATTCTACTAGTTATTATTGAGTATAAATTGAGTGGGATTAAAGAAGGATAATAAGAAATTTTCATAAACATATATAAATATATAATTTACTTTGATTTAAGAGTTTTTATATCAAAGTTTTCGTGTCATGTCAACAATGAAAGTTCATTCCTTTAATCACTTTCAATGTAAGAGATACTTACCATTATATCTCAAGTAAGATCTGGGATCTCCTTCCTAATCTTTGTTACATCCCAATAATATGAGAACCTGTAACTCGGATAAAAAGAAGCGGGAACGCATTCTGCCTTACAAGTCCAACTTGCATCTCCCAATTCGGTCTTTAACACCTGGGCCCACCACCCCTAAGGTGATGTTGACCCGTCATTAATTGAACCAACCGTCAACGGGAATACAACTCGCTATGCGCAATCCATTATCGCCTCAATAATATGAGGACCCGATATTGGGGTCACTACGCATACATCCTTACTCTTTCGAGAAGCGACGGGCCCGATCCAAATGGATCATATGCAGGAGATGTCACTTCGGACAGACGTTTCCTACATATAATATCTGGCGACGGAACCCTTCGCCTTGGCAGGAGACCATGGATGTCACTTATGTGATCCTCTACCTCATATTTAAATTTCAATTAATTATCATGAATCATATTCACATAATTAATTCTTCCAAGGGAAATAATAACTCTATTCATAATAGAGTGTTTTAATTTGGATATAATTAACTTAATCATATTAAATTAATTATCAATCCAATTCAATCAACAAACTTGATTTTACTTGCATATATGGTATTATCTCAAAATACATATTAATTCGAATTTTAATAATTAGAAAAATACATCATGATCTCTCAGGCATCATTCGTTCCCTACCCGTTGTCATGGTCAGTACCGGTGGGAGTGGGACGGACCGCATCCGGTGCAACCCGCTATCCCAGCGATCCCCGACTAGACACCATATTCGCTTCGGAAAAAATAATGCCGAGTCAATCACTTTGTACTTGAGATGATCATCGGTTCTTCAACCGAAATTATACCATATAGTAATAATCAAAATATTTTTTATTATAAGGAAATTTGCTAGACAACTTCCCAATCCTATTCAAGCAAGGAGTTTGATGATTGTTTTTCCAATTATGATCTAGATCAAATCTAACCAATTTATTGGTTGAGATCAAGTCAATTAAGGAATAATAATCATTAAATATTTCTCAAATATTTTCCATAATTATTACATGAAATTAACAATTAATTTCACTAATTGACAATCACATGGTTCTTGATTAGGACTGTAATTTCAGCAGTGACCCCTACTTACTAAAATTAACATATCTCAATCAATTTAAATACAAATTAGACAAAATAAATTTTCAAAGATTGCTAATTTAATTTAGGACAGAACCTAAGTGATATTTCACGCATTTCAAGGCGAATCAAAACAGTAATTAACTCATTAATCATGTTAAGATTCGCAGTTCCTGCAACAGTGAATACATGTTCATTAAAACAACCATATCTCGAGCAAACGGAATCCAAATTACGTAAACTCAAATCCTATGGTTTCCTTATTTAATACGGAAAAAAATCAAGTTTTATTTTCTGTTTAAACAATTTAAATAGGGCCGAAAATAATTACTAAACAGATATGCGAAATTGAAATGCGATAAAACTTTCGCAACCCTAACGAACCCAAGTCGCCTTTGGTTTTATGGATCGTAACCAAAACCTTCAACCTGAGGCTCTGATACCACTTGAAGGATATGGTTAGATCCTCAAGCGCATCACGGAAGCGTGAGCGTCGTATCGAATACGACGAGGAGCGACCAGTCGAACTAGTTGCTCGATGCAGTGGAATTTAAAAAAAAAATCATGCGACGAAACCACAAGATCCAAGAACACTTCTCGAATCGTTTCGTCTAAACCACAAACAAGTAGTAGGATTACCTCTTGAAACGTGGTTGCGATCGAGTCTCTAAATGAAGAGACCTCCTGTCTCAAGTCCGATCCGATCCGCGGGGATGAATCGCGTGCTTCTCGCAATCCATGTTGATGATCCAAGCGGGGAATCTCCTGATCTCGACACACGAGATCCGACGTCTTCTTCACGAGCGAGGCGCACCGAAGGAGACAGAGATCCACGAGCAGACGATCGGGCAGCATAACGACGATGCTGCGGCGATGGAGACTCTCTCTAGGGCATCCATGGTGGACGGCCATGAGAGAGGGAGAGAGAGTAGACGTGTAGAGAGAAAGAGAGAGAGAGAGAGAGAGAGAGAGAGAGAGAGAGATGCTTCAATATCATGTATATAGAGAGCATGGTATGCCTATCTATTTATAGGGTTCTGGGATCCATGGATCTCAATCCATGGGACATATAAAATCAATGGATGAGATAGATTTATGTCTAATCCAATGGTCAAGATTGTTGTTGGTAAAAGCCAACTTGTGATTTAATTTAGATCAAACATATTTGATAAATAAAATACAAATCAATCCTAAATTAAATCGATCAAATAAGGAGGCAATTGACATGGAGATTACATCTCCCATGTCAACATGGTGGACGACCACCAATTCCATATAGGACTTGGTAGCCGTCTACATGTTACCATGTGGAGGCAATCTCATGAGATTTCATGAGATTGCGTATCTCCATGGAAATCTACTTTATTTAATCCAATAATTTTTGTTGTGATTTATTCTTCAAAAATAATTCAAAATTAATTTTGAGAATATTGCAATCTTACCGTTGGAAATTTGTGAATCACATTCACAACCCAAAACAAAATGTAATTCACATTTTTAATTAATTACACAATGTGTATCCAATACACATCAATAATTAATTAACAAATATAAATTATAATAAGCTCTCTCTAATACATTATAAATCATATTTATAATATATTATGAATAATATGGATAGTGCTATCCACATTATTCATTCCATGATAATTAAATCACATTTAATCATCTTGGATCTCTATTCTCATGTGCCCAAATAATATGAATCGCATTCACATTAATCCCATCTTTGATAATTAAATCACATTTAGTTATCTTAGATAACTCTCTTTATAAAATTCGTATCATTCATGATAATTAAGTCACATTTAATTATCCATTTTCTCAATGCTCGGATACATATATCAACAATAGAATTATCCATGAACTCTTTCAAGGATAATGCGCTTTCTACGCGAATACTTGGAGATAAGGACAGGGCGATTGTATTGTTCCATGTATAGTGACTTGGATATTGAGATGACATCTCAAATCCAGATCTCAGGCCTCCCATAGATGCTTGATTAAATCAAGACCGTATATCTAATCTTCTCATTGAATCTGAATCACATTCAGATCAGTGTCCAATATTTGGACTAAGATTAGATTACTCCTCAACTGAGAGGAGTCACTAAAATCCAGACCTGTTTCATCACTCTCTAGGAATGGAAGCGTCATGGTTATACAATCGTTTATGATCACATTACCCTCAAGTATTCCCAATACCTGTATATCCTGCATACTGGAAAACTCAGAATAATCCTGAAGTATAAGATTAATTTTACACTATCTACTTCAGGGATTTATCATTAAGTTTCTCATTCGATCATTGGGAGTTGGTATAGATCATATACTTTCCAAAAGCATATATCATACCTAGGTCTTGATCATATACTTTCCAAAAGTATATATCAAACCTACAAATTCAGTCAAGCTTCCAAAGCGAGACGACCGTGCACAGAATTTGATTCTTCCCAATATCTCACGAGTGAGCTCATGTCTTACGGTTTAGTAATGAACCTGTATGATGCCTTTGAGAGATCATATTACTCATATGCCCTTATATGCACACCAGTGTGCCGGTATATAGACCTTGATTAGGTCATCAACCTATTGGTCTGCCAAATGTACATACTCAGACATATACTAACACATCTGTCTCCGGTCAAAGGATGCATGCCTATATCATGACAGCATATGATATAGGACTTTGGTTATCTCGATCTCGTTAAGTCAACTCTTTGACCTAAATAATCTGACTCCTCTGAATCTCTATTCCTATGCAGAGGACCTGCATCAAGAGGTCGGTCATATATCAGCCTAACTGAGAAAGGATTGCCATCTCCTACTCAGGCTGGTGGAGATCATCTCTTAACAATCATTTGATGGTTCTTGATGAGTCCTCAGTCTAACTCTTTAGGTGTTCATCCAAGCACTAGCCTCTATGGTTCAATAGTTGAATCAACAGCTGTATGATCATCAAGATGGCCATGGTACATAACCCTAATTGTACTAAGGGACCTATTATGCAAATTATTTATTCTTCATTTCAGATCAGGGAATGATATTCACAATAACATTTATTGCATAATAGCTCTCCGTGGGCTCGCATATCCAACAAATGGCTCAAAAAGAATAACAAATAAAAGAATAGAAGACAATCATCCCTCTATACTTAGGATCAAGTAATCCTAAGGATAGAAGACTCAAAACCAAAGATGATCGAGGTCAAGAGAATGTACACAATCAACTACTCAGCTTGTCCCCCCTATACTTACTACAAAATATCCCTAAGTATAGAGAAGAATATCAACAGTTGAAGGACAAGCGAGAGAGTAGACGATGCAAAAACCGAAAACAATCAAAAGCGATATGAGCGATATTATCCCCCCAATACTTAGGGTAAAGCACACCCTAAGTATAATTAACAATAGGGGTAATAAAACAAAACGATGTGATCAACATAGTGTTTATGCCCTCCTATACTTAGTATAAAGTATATCCTAAGCAAAGAAAAATTCTAAGCGAAACATGGGGTGTGAAACAAACGGAAGAAAGAAAGAATAAATCGAAAACATATACAAAGTGATCTTGAAAATTAGATATGAGATGCAGAGTATAAAGAGTGAAGAACACATCTCGTACAAAATGAATGGGAGCAACCTCAATGGTCGGTGGCTCATGATCAAGGAAGGATTTCAAACGCTGACCATTGACTTGAAAGGTGGAATCAGAAGATAACTCAAATATATCGATGCTACCATTGTCGTAAACCTTTCGCAAAAGATATGGTCCTTTCCATTTACTATGAAGTTTCCTTGGAAATAGCTTGTCTCGTATCGAATAGCCAAACTTTCTGGTCAGGCTCAAACTACGTGTGGCTGATATGAGAACCATGCCATTCTTTCATTCGCTTCTTGTAATGCAAGCTACTTGTGAAGGCTTCGTCTCTTAATTCCTCAAAGGTTGCTAGTTCTGTCTGCCTCTGATCTCCCGCATCATCTAGACCAAAGATAACCTCTTTCACTACCAAAAATGAATTGTGCTTGATTTAAACAGGTAAGTGCCATGGCTTACTATAAACGAGTCGAAAGGGAGATGTACCCAATGGAGTCTTGAAGGACATTTTAAAGGCCCAAAGAACAGAGTCCAAAAGTTGTGACCAATCCTTTGGGTATGTTGTGAACAACATTCTACAAGATCGTATTTACCTCCCTATTCGAAACTTCAACTAGACCATTTGTGTAAGGATGATACGGAGCAGCATCCTGATGGTCTATGCCAAACTCGCTAACAAGTGCTCTTACCTTATCATTGATGAAGTGTCTACCCCATTTGATATTAGAACTCCAGGGACCCCGAACTGCAAAAGGATATGCTTTCTCAGGAACTTGCAAACCGTGTTCGCATCAACAGCTCTGGCAGGAATGGTCTCTACCCAACGACTCACATAATCTACAGCCAGAAGAATATACTCAAATCCCTGACTTTTAGGGAACATGCCCAAAAAGTCTATACCCCATGCATCTAACACCTCACAGAAGTGAATCAACTACATTGACATGTCTCTATGTCCACAAGTGCCCATCCTCTGAGAGTCAGTACAACTCTTTACGAATGCATGGGCATCCGCAATGAGCGTAGGCCACCAAAGACCAGATTGAAGCACCTTCCGTGCCATCCTCTTCCCTATAGGATGCCCTCCAGCTTCAAATTTATGATAATATGTGAGGACACTCTGGTATTCCTCCTGAGGAATACACCGACGCTAGACAGAATCCCCTCCTTCATGATAAAGGATCGGATCCTCCTAATGGTAAGACTTGGCTTTCGTGAGGAAAGTCTCAAGTCTCTATCTGGACCAACCTTGTGGAACTTTCTTAGCAATAAGAAAATTCACAATGTCGGCATACAATGGGAGCGAGGCGATAGCAAGAATCACCTCATCGGGGAACGTCTCAGTGATTGGTGTATCGAACTCAGAAATCTCAGGTAATTCTAGTCAGGAGAGATGATCCCCCACCACATTCTTGGTTCCATGCTTGTCCTTAATCTCGATATCAAACTCCTGGGGTCTGTTTGGTTGATGGGTTGGGGTGGGTTGGAGTAACCTGATTGGAATAGTAGCTGTTTGGGATGGTTATGAGGGTTGGAGATGGTTGGAATAAAGAATGTGATGTGATGTCACTATGATTTATGATAGAATTCCATCCCATGAAAAGAGGAGGGTAAACCGGGTTACCTCGGGATAACCTGGGGGTAACCCGGTTACCAAACAAGCCCCTGGAGTGGAAGGATCCATCTGGTCAGATGCGGCTTGGAATCCTTCTTGTCCATTAAAATACCCGATGGCAGTATGGTCAGTGAAATGGATTTGGAGAACCAAGGATCCTTGCGCACACACCTCGTAAGACCCTCATCGCCACTCCATTCCACCCCTCTTTTTTCTTAACTCCCTGGTCAAGGACATAGCCCTCATTTCTAGGAGTCATTTTGTGTAGGATACGGGGCTCGAAGACCCATCTGGAACCATTTGGAATACTTGGAGCTGGTCCAGGTCATTTGGAGATGACCGAGCTCCTAGGGAAACTTCGATATTTTGAAGACATCCCCTACACGTCGTTGTTAGATCGAGAGGAGGACAACGAAGCTAGGAGATCCATCAGATCAAAGCTCATCGTCCACCTATTCTTCAATGTTTTTATCACTACACAAAGCCATTGTTCGATCGCAGGCAGGGCCTAGACCTAATCTGTGTCATCCATTTTGAAGTGAAGCATTGTGATCTAGGAACGTCAGATTAGCCATGTGTCAGTGCGATAGGCACACGATGAAGAGTTTTTAAGTGGCATAATTATACAAACCCCTCCACTTTATTTGTGTTGTATAAATAATCCTATAATTATTTATGTGTGTTTAAAACTTTTGGACATTTTACAGGTATGCACTTGGTATTTGTTATTATCATATATCAGTATAGTGTCAGGTCACCTCACGTGGCCCCTCACGTGAGGTGAAATTTTGAAAATGTGCCTCCCGATTCTTGTATTTACTTTTAATCTATTATAATCAACTTGATGTTAAAATATTTTGGATATTTTGTTCTAGAGCCCCTGACGCTTATCTTATTTACAATTATACCCCTGCGAGCTTGATTAAGCTTCATTTAGGCATTTCTTTCTATTTAAAATAGCTCATGTTCTCCAAAAAATCTTCGAAAAATAGGTATATGTGCATAATTGGCTGATTGTTCATGCTATCATTTTTATTTTCCATTTTCATGCATTTAATATTATTAAAAATTATTTGGAGTTATTTTATTCCTTATTTGGCTTCAAAGATACAAAAAAGATAAAACCTTTTTGAAAAATTCCAAAAACATTACATAACATTAATTACACTATTTTATAGCTATAGACCAAAAATCACAAAAAAAATATCAAAAGGAACTCTAAAATTAGCAAACCCTTGCTAACCCTATAAAAATTTCAAAATATTTTTGATAAATCCAAATATATTAATTTCTATTATATATTTTTATATATATTCTATTATCTACATATTAAAATTAATTTGGAGAAATTTTCAGACCATTTATTAATTTTAAATCTAAAATCAATTCTGACAATTTAAACAGTCCATGTTTTCCCATTTTCCTGAAATTATAAATAAAACAATTTGCAAAAATTCCCCAAAAATTCATAAAAATAGAAAATAAAAAGATTTTATTTCCCCTTTTTGATTATTCCTATCTATATTTATATATAATATACTCTATATAGTGTATATATATATATCTATATTGTTTTATATATCCCTTAAAATATTATTAATCATTATAAATATCATAATTATATTTTAAAATTGTTAAAAAATAAAAGGTTTATTCTTATGGTTATTTTCTGACTTTGATATTTATCATATATATATATATATTATATAGGTTTTTATCAGTTGTGCCCCTCTGAGATATTGCAATTTCAGTTATGCCCCTCCCTTTTTTGAAATATCAGTTGTGCCCCTACCTTCTTGTAAAATTCACAGTTCTGCCCTTTCGTAATATCAGTTATGCCCCCACTTTACCTTAACAGAAGGGCAGAACTGTGAATTTTGCAAAAAGGTAGGGGCACAACTGATATTTCAAAAAAGAGAGGGGCATAACTAAAATTGCAATATCTCACAGGGGCACAACTGATAAGAACCATATTATATATTCCTTATATATACTCTTATATACCTTATATCCCTTTATATATATAAATCCTTATATATATGTTGTAACTATTTATTAGTAAATTAAAAAGGAATGAAAAATCAGACAATTAAAATTTTAAAATATATAAAGAGATAAAGAATTAATTTATTTAATTTAAAACCCACATACACATTGATTGATCTTGTGCACTTGTATATACACATTTGTTTTATTAATTTATTTAAATATTTCCTTCTACAGCCTGTCTCCTTGTGTTCGACACCCTAACTGCTTTTCACTATATATATTTGTTTTGTAGGGTTATAATAAAATTTGATTCACACTTGCTTGCAACCAATTCTTGTATTGTGTGGGTTGATTGTTGAGAGTAGCATGGGTCCTTGTGAGAGGTCACTTCAACGACTTCGATCTGACCTTGTGAGATCATACGACTCTCTCCTAGGTGCCTTAGGTTATTTTCACCCATGTAACAAAAATCACACAGAAGTGAATAGGCTACATCGGCATCATATTTATATGTCCACAAGTGCCTATCCTCTAACAATCAGTACATCTCATCACGCATGCATGAGCATATGCGAAGAGAGTAGCCCACCAAAGATCGGATTGAAGAACCTTCCATGTTGTCCTTTTCCCTGAATGGTTCCCTCCACCTTCTAATGTGTGACAATACATGAGGACACGCTACTATTCCTTCTAAGGAATACATCGATGCCAGACACAATCTGCTCCCTCATGATAAAGGAATGAATACTTGATGACCACAAAACCGAGCGAGCGAGGTAAATCAGGTGTATCTCGAGCGGTCATTGCGACCTCAATCGCTCGGGTGGTCAATCGAGAAAAATAGACCACCAAATCGGATAAAAATCGAAGAAACACAAGTAGCGGTCTCGCTATTATATTAACATGGTATAGCAACCAGGGTCGAACACAAGGAGCACGTAATGGCCTTGCGGCCTACGAAGTAGTCTAAAAAGAGATAAAATAAAAGAAATGTATTTTTGGTGGATTTTTAATTTTATATTTTTTTTGGATTTTTAATTAATAAAGAAATAAAGAAAGCAATAAAACAAGCCAATTCAAACAATTATTTAATCACTCAAAAATCACTCAAAAATTCAAATAAAAATGTTTTTATGTATTTTATGTTTTTTACTATTTTTGGGTAATTTTTGGTATTTTGCTAATTTTTATTTAATTTTTCTAAAAATTAAAAAATGCAAAAAGACAACAACAATGTCCAACCAAGCTTGGGGGACTTAGATAAAATGTCTAAAAGTCCCTAAAAAGCCTGGAAGTAATTTTCCTGTATAATAGAAACTATAAAGAAAATTTGGCCACTGGAATTATTATTTTTGGGGTTTTTAATTAATTATTAGAATTTTTATAGGTTTTTAGGTGTTTTTCAATTTTTATGGGTTTTATATAATGAAAAATGACCAAAATTGGTCAGAAAATCAAACAAGGTAAAAGGAACACTAACTAATTTTTTGTGATTTTTAGAGGTACTTTAATATTTTTTTGTGAATTTTCAAGTTAGACAGTAACAAAACAGTGTGTTTTTGAATTTTTAAAAATACTAAATAAAAACAAAATGTCTCCAAAAATTCTAGAAAATTTTACAACATGGCAGGAGCCATGTGTCCAATTTTCACCGAATTTGGAGTTAGTTTGCTATTTTATTCAAAATCAAAACTAAGGTACAGTGCATAGGGACCTGTACGCAATTAGAAGAAGTTCCAGGGGGTCCGGTGTAAAATTTCCAAGAAGTCACGCATCAGGTGCGCGTCCTGGGCACACAGGGACCTAATTGCAAAGAAACTAAGGTCCCTGGACTATTTAATAACATGTATTAAAAGTCTGAGGGCCTTAGTGTAAAATACCCAAAATATAACGCACATGCACAAAAAACCATGCACAGGGGTATATATGCAATTAACTAAAAACTTTCATTCATGAACACCCTAGAACAACAAGGCTAAACATGCTAATAACCCAACAAAACACGTGTCGACGCACGTGATCCAATACAGGCAGGGGCATACGTGTAAATACCTGATAAGATAGGGTCCAAAGTGTAAATTACCAAACTAAATAAAATTCCTAAAATATTTACAGGACTACAGGCGAACAGCTAAGAAACTAAGGGCCTAAGATGATATTTACCCTTTATTAAGTCTCCCGTCAGATGGGTGCCACGTGTGCAATCAGACGGTCGGGGAAGGGTGGCGCCCAACGCTGGGGTCCTCGGTGTGATCGAGCGGCTGGGGCCTCGCCACGTGGGGGATCGAACGGGTATGAGGCGTTGTGGCTAAGCCTCGCTGAGCCAACGGTCCGGATCGCTCCTCCAAGGATCAAACGATGCTGGTGGCTCCTCAGATGGACGGCGGAAATGCAAACTGGAGCTGGAACAGGATCGAATGGCGGGGGAGGGTCCTCGACGAACTGGGCTCCGGCAAACTTCACCGGGCTCGTGCAGGCGCTGGAGGACTCCTTGAAGGCCATGGATGATCGGAGAAGAAGCGTGGAGGCCTTCCGCGTCGACTGGTATCCTCCGATGGCTCGACGGAGCTCTGGGGAGCTCAGGCGAGTCCGGCGGAGGTCGAGCTGTTGCGCCAGGATGTCGAAGCCCTCAGATGGCCTCGAATGGACCTGCAAAGCACACTAGCAGACTCGCGGGTCGAGGGAAAAGTGCCTCGACCCTGTGAACGTGGGTTAAGGTGGTAGGTGCGGCGGGGCGAGCGAGTTCCGGCGATGCGACGGCGGAGGAACTCGACTCCCAGCTCCTGTGCGAGCTGGGTTGGATGAAGGGATGGAGAACGTGCGTGGGGAGAAGGCGAACGTGATAGGGTGGTCTGATGATCGAGACGAAGGCGAAGGTGGCCGGAATCGAAGGTGAACGGGGATGGGTCGAATTGGGCGAAATGCAAAATCAAAGAAAAGGGAAGAGAACTAAGGCTACCTGGGCGGATGAGTCGACTGGGCGTGAGCTCTGGAAACTCTGGGTCATCGCCTCGCGGGTCGTCGAGGCCCGAGGCTCGAGCTCTACCTTCAGGCGGAGCACGGCGGCGCTAAGACGCCGGATTAGTGGTCGAGATGTCTCCTCCTCGCTGCAACAACGCCCGGAGCGAGCTGTCACTCTCGCGAAGGCACTGGAGGTCACTGGGTGGAAGGCGAATGAGCCAAAGATCGGGAAAATGGAGGTGGAGCTCGGCATTTATACAGCTAGGGGTCCGGCTAAAGTCGATCGGGTAGGGCAGCTCAGAGCGTGGACCCCGAGGCGGGCATCCCGGCGAGGGTGTCGGATCTGGCACGAACGAGTAGGACCCTGGGTTTGGGTAGATGGAGGTCGGGTCGTGATGCGAAAAATCTGAGAAATCGGGTCGGGCGTCACGACCCGTGGGAAGTGGTCCACAGGGGGGAGTTGACCTGGGGGTCAACATCCCCCGTGGACCAATGAGAGGGGGCCACGTCAAAATGATTTGAATATTAATTTAAAAATAGCAAATGGCCGAATTAAAGAAAACTTAAAACATGAAAAATATTTGTTTTAATTTTTTCTATTTTTTGATGATTTTTAATTAATTTTTCAAAATAAAAATAAGGTATTTACATAATAGAGCTATATATAGGTATATATACAATATTAATTTTTTATTTTTGATTTTTAATTAGTTATTTTTATACATTTTAATTCCTATTTTATAATTTATTTATTTATAACATAAAATTTGGAATAAAAGGGTATTTTTATTTTATTTTTATTATTTATATACAATGGTTAAATAAATAGATATATACATCTATATACATGGTATATGTACAATGTTATTTTTAGTTTTTAATTTTGTTATTTTTATTTTGTTTTTGTTTTAATGGTTTTTATTTTATTTATTTACATCATAAAAGATAGAATATAAACAAATTTTTAGGAATTTTAATTTATTTATTTACAAGGTTAAATAAATAGCTAGGTGTGGGTGTATGTACATGGTGAATATGTACAAGTGATCTATTTTTATTTTCTTTTTGATCTTTCTATTTTTATCTTGATTTTGTATTTACAAATATATACAAATATGTACAAGCCAATTTTATTCTATTTTTAGAGGAAAATATTTTTGTAATGTTTACATGTATATTTACACACATGAGCCCCTATCCCTCTCTACTTTGGCTTTTATGCGGTCAGGCCCATGCTGAGCCCTCCATTGGGATTAGGTTGCTCAATATTTATTCTAAATATTTCCCTTTTTTTCTTTTTAGTCTTTATTCTTTTATTTTTGCACAAAAACATGCTAATTATTAGTTTTTACACCATGCATGCTTTTGGTAATTATTTGTATTTATAAGCATATACATGCATTTGCAAAGGTTTTTGTAGCTAAAATATAAGAATAAAGAGTGATGAATGAGTATTCATCACCCCCCTATACTTAACTTTGCTAGTCCCTTAGCAAACACTTATTTGAAAAAGAAGTGAAAAAGAAAAAGAAAAAGAAAAGGAGGAGAATGCTCATGGATCAAGGTTGATTATTAAACTTGCCTTCATTATTGAAATATGGAGCTCGATCAGATCTTTGGATTATTAATGTGTCGGAACCTTATTTGTACTTAGGTTTAAAACTCAATAGCCTCTAAGTTCCACTAATCTCTAATCAAGACTCCTCAATAATCCAGATCAGAACAAGTCATCAAACACAAACCCTGAAGACCATGAATCTTTCCTTGTCCTGTGAATGTGAGGTATAAGCTCTCCACCTCAGAAATGGCAACTTGACAACCCTCCCCAACAAGGTAATTCTATGACCCCAATCTGGCCACTCTTTCCTCGAGGAGCGGGGTATTCCCTTCTAAGTTCAAGTTCAACTGGCTCAAGAAGAGGAGGAAGAAGAGAATGGACATGGCCAGTGTATCCATGTATCCTTGGGAGCTCGACCAGTGTAGCCAAGTCTCCCTGCTGCAAGCTACATAAGGTGGGACATGAATCTCAAGCTTGGCTTATTGCACTCTATATACATACTCCAGTGGATTATCATTTTCTCTCAGACCCACCACTTTTTTGGAGTTATTTGTATTTTTTTTCAAGTGCATCTATACAACATATACATGTGCAGCATATATACGAGTTTTTCCTCTTGAGCCAGTAGGCTATCCCTCTTTTGAAGCTTTATTGCAACCCACAACTCCTGTCGTTAGACCTCATGGCAACCAGACCAAGTTGAGACGCACTTCCTTCACTAAAAGAAGAAGAGAGGTTCCGCCTAGAAGTACTACCCTCATATGCTACCCCAAGTCAAGGAAGACTGCCTCCTCACCACCTCATCCGTAGAGAGCTCGGTGCAAAGTGCTGGTGTCCAAGTAAAGCCATTGTCCTTATGAGTCATGTGTTGTTGTTAAGTGCTCTACTTAGGCTCATTGAGATGACATGTGATCATAGCCTAGTGGACTTAAAGAATTAAGTCACCATGGACCTGAAAAGCCTTAACCCTAAGCCCTATAAGGTTCCTCTTAGAAATTAGGTGGATTAAGATCTTAATCAAGCTTCATTTCCCAGTTTAATTCTAGGCTAGTTTAATGGTCAACTATCATCCAGAAAAACTATATACATATATACAAAGATGCTATTTACACAATATTTACAAACATGCAAAATTTTTGAAAAATGTTTTGAAATCGTGAATGGATGAATGCATGAAGTGCAAGTTTTGCAAAAGTATTTACACACATTTACACAAGATTTTTGCAAACTTTTGATTTTCAAAACATTTTGGAAAAATTTTGTACTATATACATAATTTTGGTATGAAAATATTTACACAACCTTTACACAAAAGATTTTTGAAAACATTTTTACAAAAATAATATGTACACTAGCTATTTATGTGCAATAAAAGAATGATTATTTACAGGAAAATTTTTTAATTTTTGTGATTTTTAGGGTTTTTAGCCATTTTATTTATTAACACACTCACACAAAGTACGAGTTATGGCTAAAGTATATATGAAATATATACACACCCCCTATACTTAGCTCGAACGATGTCCTCAGAGTCAAGTGTGATAAAGAAGACACAACTCGTGTTATGTATAGGGAAGTGAAAAGGAAGGCTATATACAAAGACGAATGAATAAATAGAAGATCAAGAGACTCTCGGCTTTTCCCCCTATACTTAGGATCAAATAATTCTAAGTATAGTAGGCTGTACACAAAAGGGAAAACCGAGTGAAGAATGTACAGGGTCTACCCCCCCCCCCCCCTATACTTAGGGTAAAATATCCCTAAGTATAGGCAGCAAAAACAGGGGTAGAAAGAAACAAAAGAAATCCCCAAAGGTCCTACATCCCCCCTATACTTAGGGTAAAGTACACCCTAAGTATAGCATAATCAAAAGATGAATAAAGGGATGTGGGACTAAAGAATGTGATGATATGGACATCTGGATCTATACAGATCGGAAGATCAGTGAAAATCAGGCGTGGGATGCAATAGATGTGAGTCAAGAGACAACATCTCACGCAAAATGAATAGGGGCAACATCAACGACCCGCGGCTCACGATCTAGAAATGGCTTGAGCCGTTGGCCGTTCACTCGAAAGGTACTCTCAGAAGACAACTCGGATATATCAATGCTACAGTTGTCGTGTACCTTTCTCACCAAGTAGGGTCCCTTCCATTTGCTCTGTAGCTTCCCTAGAAATAGACGAAGCCTCGCATCAAACAGCCATACTCTCTGTCCAGGCTCAAAATGTTTGTGGCTGATGTGAGAATCATGCCACTCCTGCACTCTCTCCTTGTAATGTAGGCTGTTTGAGAAGGCGGTATCTCTAAGCTCCTCCAAGGATGCTAACTCTGCCCTCCTCTGGTCTCCTACACTATCTGGATCCATAAGAATATCAGTGACTGCCCAAAGTGACTTGTGTCTCAACTCAACAGGTAAATGGCACGGCTTGCCATATACGAGGCGAAAGGGAGATGTGCCCAATGGTGTATTGAAAGACGTCCTATATGCCCACAAGACTGAGTCCAAAAGCTGTGACCAATCCTTTCGGTCAGGGCGGACGACTTTCTGCAAAATAGTCTTGATCTCTCTATTCGACACCTCGGCTAGACCATTCGTCTGTGGATGGTATGGAGTGGCAACCTGATGGTCTATACCGAACTCGCTAGCAAGGGCCTTCACCTGGTCATTGATGAAATGAGACCCCCCATCTGAAATCAATACTCGAGGTACCCCGAACCGCATGATGATGTGCTTCCTCAAAAATCTGCAAACTGTCCTCGCATCAGCGGCTCGGGCGGGGATGGCCTCAACCCAACGACTAACATAGTCTACAGCCAACAGAATGTACTCAAATCCCTGACTCTTAAGGAATGGACCCATGAAATCGATGCCCCATGCGTCAAAAACCTCACAGAAGTGAATGGGCTGCATCGGCATCATATCACGCTGTCCACAAGTGCCCATCCTCTGACAATCAGTACACCTCTTCACGAACTCATCAGAGTCCTTAAAGAGGGTAGGCCACCACAAGCCGGATTAGAGCACTTTCTATGCCGTTCTCCTCCCAGAATGATGTCCTCCTGCCTCAAGCTTGTGGCAGTAAGTGAGGACGCTATGGTGCTCCTCCTGAGGAATGCACCTACGCCAGACGCTATCCCCTCCTTCGTGGTAAAGGATGGGATCCTCCCAGTGGTAGAACTTGGCCTTCGCGAGGAGGGTCTCAAGCCTCTGTCTGGGCTAACCTTGTGGGACTTTCTTAGCAACAAGAAAGTTCACAATGTCGACATACCACGGGAGTGAGGCGATAGCAAGGATCGCCTCATCTGGGAAGGTCTCACAAATGGGATCAATATGCTCAGACTCCTCAGGCTGCTCTAAACGGGAGAGATGATCCGCCACCACATTCTTGACTCCAAGCTTATCCTTGATCTCAATGTCGAACTCTTGTAGTAGAAGGATCCATCTAGTCAGTCTGGCCTTGGCATCCTTCTTTGCCATGAGGTATCGGATGGAGGTATGATCAGTATACAAGGTCACTCTAGATCCAATGATGTAAGATCTGAACTTATCTAGGGCGAACACTACGGCTAGCATCTCCTTCTCTGTGACTGTATAATTCCGTTGGGCGGAATCCAATGTGCAGCTACCGTAGTGGATAGCAAAGGGGACTCCATCCCTCCTCTGTCCCAGCACGGCCCCCACGGCAAAATCGGAGGCGTCCGTCATGATCTCGAATGGGAGAGACCAATCAGACGGCTGGAGAACATGAGCCTCTATAACACACTGCTTGAGAGTCTCGAAGGACGAAAGACATTTGTCATCGACAAGGAACTCGGTGTCTTTCGTCAACAGGTTAGTCAACGGTCGGGCAATCTTGCTTAAATCATGAATGAATCATCGGTAGAAACCGACGTGCCCCAGGAATGACCGTAACTGCCTCAAATTGGACGACGGTGCGAGTTTTCTAATGACATCTACCTTGGCCGGATCAACCTCCATGCCCCTGTTGGAGATGATGTGGCCAAGCACCGTCCCTTGACTCACCATGAAGTGACTCTTCTCCCAAGAAAGCACCAAGTGAACCTCTATACATCACTGGAGTACTCGGTCTAGGCAGTCAAGACAGGAGACGAATCCGTCGCCGTAAACTGAGAAATCATCCATGAAGACCTCCAAGCACTCCCCTACCATGTCCGAAAAGATCGACAGCATGCATCTCTGAAAGGTCGCAGGGGCGTTGCATAGCCCAAATGGCATGCGTCGGAAGGCGTATGTGCCGAAGGGACAGGTAAAGGTGGTCTTCTCCTGGTCCTCAAGAGCGATGGTCACCTGGTTGTAGCCCGAGTACCCATCCAGAAAACAATAATGGCTCTTCCCTGCCAGTCTCTCATTGATCTGATCAACAAAGGGCATGGGGAAATGATCCTTCTTGGTGGCCTGGTTGAGTCCCCTGTAGTCAACACAGACCCGCCAAGAAGTGGGTACTCGTGTAGCAATCTCCTCTCCAGACTCGCTAATAACTGTAGTAATGCCCGTCTTCTTATGCACCACATGCAAGGGGCTGACCCACTTGGAGTCAAAGATGGGGTAGATAAAATCGGCGCTCCACCATTTCGAGATTTCCTTCATGACAACCTCTCTCAGATTCGGGTTCAGCCGCCGCTAGAACTCACGTGACGGCTTCGCCTCATCCTCGAGATAGATATGGTGGGAGCACAGGGCTGGACTTAACACCTGGAGATCTGCTACGCTCCATCCGATTGCCTTGCGGTTCTTTTCAAGAACCCCCATCAAACGGGATTCTTGCTCTCCAGTCAGATCGGCAGAGATGATGACTGGGTACATCTCAGGCTCACCCGCAAGGAATCGATACTTCAGCGAAGTAGGGAGCGGCTTCAGCTCTGGACAGCTGGGTGCTGGTGGATCTGGCCTCTGAAAAGTCTGCGTGAACGCTGCCAAATCTGCATGGGAGAACTGAAACTCTCTATCAATCTCAGAAACTGGAGAAGGCTGCCCTGATGGACTGTCTCTTCTCTGCTCGGCATCTACCTCCTCCTCAGCTGTAGGCTCAATGGAACTCAGGTCTGGCATGTAATACTCACAATATGCCCAATCAAACTCTGACTCCGAGGGATCTGTATCATCTAAGGTGGCATCAGCACCACCATCATCACAAAAATATGTGTCGCGGTCGAGAACCGGCTCTGCTGCCTCTGAAGTATCCTGAACCAGGAATGTGCTCTCCAAGATCTCCTCTGCTATCGTCTCTGCATCAGCTGAATCTGAAAATGTGAGGATGGCCTGTGCTGCTGGGTCTTCCCAAACTGCCTCATCGTCTGTGATCACAAAGTCACAGTCCTGGTGGATGTCTAGTCCGGCATCTATCATCTGCTCTGTATCTGAAGTGATCTCTGAGCATGATCTGTCTCTGGCTCTGCTGTCCTCGACCGTCTCTATTTGTACACTTTCGCCCTCGACGCGAAAGTATACCTTCCCGCTATCATGGTCAGTCACCGCATTGGCTATGGCCAAGAACGGACGACCGAGAATGATGGGGGTATCGGTCACTGTATCGGGGATCTCCATGTCCAACACTACGAAGTCCACGGGGAATTGCAGGCCCTGAATAGTGACGACAACGTCTTGCAACAACCCCTTCAGCCTCTTGACAGATCGATCAGCAAACTGAAGGACTGTCCTGCTCTGTCTAAGAGTGCCCAACTCGAAGCGGTCGAGAAGGGCTGCCGGAAGGAGGTTGATAGATGATCCGCTATCTAATAGAGTACGGTCGAACCTCTGCTCTCTAATGTGACATCTGACATAAGCGGCTCCGGAATCTGGCCTCTAGGCCGGCAGACGGTTCTGGATCGCGAAACACGTGGCTTTCGTCAGCACATGGATCTCTGAATGGTGGTTCCTCCTCTTCCTCCTGATTGTGGTCTTGTCTCTCAAAGAACGCTGAAGAAGGGGAATGTGCTGCAAAGCCTCCTGAAGAGTCAGCTGTATGTGAAATCGATCTATCATCTGCTGGCTGAACTCTTCCTGGTCTCTCTTTTTTGGGTTTTCTTTTTTCTTCCCCTTCCCCATCTGAAGGGCTCTAGGGAAGGGGATCACTGGGTCCTTCTCAGATGAAGGACTAGGAAAAGGTCTAGACGGCTCGACGGCCGGATCCGCACATACATCAAGCACCACAGTGGGACCAGAAAAAACCAAACATTTTCCTTTATTCACAACAAAGTTCTGAGATACATCAGAAGTAGGAAAAATAACAGGTCTCTCAACAAAAGCATGGGTGGCCTCAGCACCACCATCGGCTGGATCAACTGGAAGACTCGCAGCCTCAGTACCGCGCTCTGGCTCGGCATCAAGGGTGGCCTCAGTACCACCTCCTCCAACTGGTGAATCGGCGGCCTCAACACCGCCTGTGGAATCAGCATCCTTGGTGGCATCAGTACCACCATCATCATCTCTAGCGGCCTCAGTACCGCTCTCCTCCTCCTCGTCGGGTGCTCTGGGTAGATCCTCATGATGTGGCTCAGACGAGGCGCCGCCTGCTGGCATCCTACCGCTCCTAAGTGTGACAAAATCAATATCAAACAGATATCCAGTCATATCACCAAATGCATCACTAGGAGTGGTATACTCAGTACAAGCTACCTGCTCAGATTTCCGCTTCAGGCTGTTGGGGTTCGGCTCGATTTGGGCAGGGATGGCGGCCTTCCCTCTCACAATGTCCTACATCTCCTGGCGGAACTCGTCCATCTCCCGTCGAAAGGTAGCCTGCTGGTCCGTGAGGAAGCGGGCTATATCATCCAAGGCGGGGCTCTCATGGGAGCCCGACGGGTAGCCTCTCTGGTAATGAGGCTGCTGGAACTGCTGCTGGTGCTGAGAGGGGTATGGGTGATGCTACTGCTGCTGGTGAGGCTGATCTCACCTCCAAGACTGTCCCTGCTGATAGGGACGAGGACCATAGGACGACTGCTGCTGCTGCTGTGATTGGTACACTAGGGGCTGCTGCTGCTGCGATTGGTGATCTCTCTGATGGCCGTACTGGCCTCCCTGACCTGACGGCTGCTGCTGGGGCTGGGTACCTCTGGTCCCCCATCAGAATACGGGATGGTCTCGTCGGATACCGTGCTGAGGGCGGTCATACCAAATTCCGTTGACATCCATCAACGGCTCTGCATCGTACTGGGGTGGCGGGAGTACTGCCAGATGCTGATCCGGCTGGTATACCACCATCTGCAAGTCTAGAGACGGTGGTGACTGGTAGGTGGGCTGCGGCTGCTGGTACGGCTCCGCCTGTACAAGGTGAACCTGTCTAGGCTGCTGGTGTGAGCTGGAGCGCTGGGGCGAGCTGCTGCTGCTGCTGCCGTGATCACCTCACGACTGAAGACGGGGCTGGGAAGCCGTCTGTGCCTCCTGGAGACACATGAGCTGGGTCTTCATGTCGCTCAGAGTCTGTGCTATCTACTCCATCATAGTGATGCCCTGGCACTGCTTCTTCTCAATCAACTCCATCCGATCCAACTTCTCGCTAATGATGCCCATGTCCGCAGCGAATGACTTTGCCTGTGCTGCTGCTACTGCGGATGAACTGGAAGGACCAGCGTCGACCCGTGCTATCCTCTGGTACTGCATGGTCTGTGGCTGTTGTGGTCTGCCCTGAGTATACAACCGGGTCTGGGACATCACCATGTAGTTCTCGGCCATCTCCTCTTAGATGGCCCAGACCTGGTCGTGATCCTTGGCGAAGTAAGACCCGCCACAAGAAGCGTTCACCAAGCCCTGAAGCTCTGCTGTCAGCCCGCTGAAAAAGCTCTGCACGAGGTTCGGCTTGGAAATGTCGTGGTGTGGGCATCTATCAGTCAGCTCTCTGAACCTCTCCCATGCCTCGTGGAATTTCTCGTTGGGGAGCATGGTGAAGTTGCTGATCAGGGCTCTCGCGGCATTGGTCCGCCCGAGTGGATAGTACTTATGCAAGTACTCGGTGCGGAGCTGCTCCCAAGTGTAGACAAACTTCCCCAAATGCTTCAGCCAGGTGGTTGCTCTGTCTGCCAAAGAGAAGGGGAAGGAAATCATCCTGATGGTGTCCTAGTCCACCTGATGATCGTGGACAGTACTGCAAATCATCAAAAACTCCTGGAGGTGGAGATGGGGCTCCTCGGTGGCGAGCCCGTGGAAACAGGGGAGTAACAGCAAGGTGTTCGGGGGGAACTTGAAGTCCCCCACGATGGCTGGTAGCACAACCCAGTGATGCATCAGTGTCGATCCGGGGTTGTGCAACTCCCGCATCGGTCTCGGTGGGTCTCCTGCTCCTGCCGCGGCGGCTGCGCTGCGGCGGCGGCTGCTGCGGCTGCTGCTGCTGCATCATCTGGGATCCTCGGCCCATCTCTCCGCTGCTCTCTCTCTCTCTCTCTGCTCTCATCTGCTCCATCTCTCTCCTCATATCTAGCATGAAAGCTCCCTGATCCCTCAACTGCTGTTGAACCGTCTCGAGGGAGGCAATCAGGGTGGAGTTGATCGCACCTTGGTCCAAAACAAAGTGCTCGGGCTGTGGACCTCTAGAGCGATCATCAGAACTGTCGGCCATGGTGTCTGCAAAATCAAATGATCCAAACTCAGGTGCCGATAAATCTGCTAATCTCTCCTCTGGCACTGGTCTCTTTGAACTGAAAGAAAGGGGGTCGAGGGGGAACAGGGTGGAATAATACTCGGATTCGGAGAGCGGGTCTCGGCTCTCGCGAACCAACCTAGATGAACGGGTAGACGCGCCCGAAAGCGGTGCAGCCAGAGGCTGCCTAAGAGATCGTCTGCCCATCATCTTGATGTGGCGAGTAAGGCGGATGAGATCTGGAGAAACTATGATCACAAGCAAACCCCAAGTTCACCAACGCAACGCGAGCCGATGACCGTAAAGGCTCGGTCAAATTATCTTGTCAAATTTTATTTTGGTGAACAATCAAAATATCAGAGCGATTACGTGACCTGTTGGGATACCCGATACCTTCCCAACCGACTGTCCCGCACAGAAGAGTCGGCAATCAGTCGAGAATGGTACCGAAGGGCTCTACCTAGTGTTCGGGTCACTCTCTCGCACAATCAAACCAAGCAATGAGGGGGTTGCTCTCCCCAAGACAAATTTTTTCAATCAAGTGTCTTTTAGTGATCAATAGCTTAAGCAGACCCAATTTTATGGTTTTTCTTTTTAATCTTTTTCAATACAAATAAAGAGGCCTAAGGAATTTTTCAGTTCTCCTGGTTATTAAGTCAAAAACAAGGGGAGAAGACGAAAAAGCCGATGCGCGATGAAATCAATGATGCATGCAAAGTAAGAAAGGCGTACCTGACTCCAGCACTCTACATGTAATATGATCCGCGCATAATGTAAAGACAGAAAAGTAAACTACCTATATGGTACAGCAGGAAAAGACGAGTCCTAAGCAGACAACTTTTACACAACAGAACCATCTAGCTGGTCACTCAGCCCTCGATCCTGAGAGTCCGGTCTCGGTCTACCCCTCCTCCTCCCGACAAATCGGGTTCAGGAGCAGCGCTTGGCAGGGCAGGCTGCGGCACGTAGGCTCGAAGGAAAATGAATCAGTTGTTTTTATTAATGATTTATTAGTAGGTCCAATTAACGATCTATGGGAACAGGCAATCTATTAGGTGTGTGGATCCTACTAAGTACGGCATAGTCAAGCAGAAAGTCCTACGGCTAAGGGCTTGAGAAAAACTGCGTAAAACCGTAAAAGGCAGCGAAAAACCAAAAGCCGCAAAAAAGCCGCGAAAAATCTAAGCTAGCTAAAGGGTCCCCCGAGCACACCAGTGCTCGGTGAAACAGACCCGAGAAGGAAGTCCAAGTCCAACTGTCCCTGTGTTATTACAATTCAAATAAAATGTGCTGAAAGAAACCAAACTACTCCTCTCTCACTCAGCTCCTCTCTCGCTCTCTCTTGTGGCTCCGTGCAGAAGGGAGCCGCCTCCAAGTCTCGCGGTTGCGCCGGCTCCTCGAAAGTCACCGCCTCGGTCCTCGGGCCCTCGCAAGAAAGAGTCAGAGTGTCACAGACCAAGAATAATAATCAAATACTAACAGAAAAACTAAACAGGTGTAATAGCAAATAAAATAAATAAGCAAAAATAAAAATAAAAGAAAAGAAAAGAAAAAGAAAATAAAACAAAAATAAATGAAAAATGAAAAGCCGCGAAAAGCCACGGACTCAGAAAGAGCTGCGGAAAGCCGCGAAAAAGAAAATAAAAAGAAAATGAAAAATAAAGAAAATGACTACTAAGCCGTGCTCTCCAGCAATGGCGCCATTCTGATGACCACAAAACTGAGCGAGCGAGGTAAATCAGGTGTATCTCGAGCGGTCGTTGCGACCTCAATCGCTCGGGTGGTCAATCGAGAAAAATAGACCACCAAATCGGATAAAAATCGAAGAAACACAAGTAGCGGTCTCGCTATTATATTAACTTGGTATAGCGACCAGGGTCGAACACAAGGAGCACGTAATGGCCTTGCGGCCTACGAAGTAGTCTAAAAATAGATAAAAGAAATGTATTTTTGGTGGATTTTTATTTTTTATAAATTTTTTTGGATTTTTAATTAATAAAGAAAATAAAGAAAGCAATAAAACAAGCCAATTCAAACAATTATTTAATCACTCAAAAATCACTCGAAAATTCAAATAAAAATGTTTTTACGTATTTTATGTTTTTTACTGTTTTTGGGTAATTTTTGGTATTTTTCTGATTTTTATTTAATTTTATAAAAATAAAACAATGCAAAAAGACAACAACAATGTCCAACCAAGCTTGGGGGACTTAGATAAAATATCTAAAAGTCCCTAAAAAGCATGGAGGTAATTTTCCTGTATAGTAGAAACTATAAAGAAAATTTGGCCACTGGAATTATTATTTCTGGGTTTTTAATTAATTATTAGAATTTTTATAGGTTTTCAGGTGTTTTTTAATTTTTATGGGTTTTATATAATGAAAAATGACTAAAATTGGTCAGAAAATCAAACAAGGTAAAAGGAACACCAAGTACTTTTTTGTGATTTTTAGAGGTATTTTAATATTTTTTTGTGAATTTTCATGTTAGACAGTAACTAAACAATGTGTTTTTGAATTTTTAAAAATGGTAAATAAAAAAATGTCTCCAAAAATTCTAGAAAATTTTACAACATGGCAGGAGCCATGTGTCCAATTTTCATCGAATTTGGAGTTAGTTTGCTATTTTATTAAAGATCAAAACTAAGGTACAGTGCACAGGGACCTGTACGCAATTAGAAGAAGTTCCAGGGGGTCCGGTGTAAAATTTCCAAGAAGTCACACGCGAGGCGCGTGTCCTGGGCACACAGGGACCTAATTGCAAAGAAACTAAGGTCCCTGGACTATTTAATAACAGGAATTAAAAGTCCGAGGGCCTTAGTGTAAAATACCCAAAATATAACGCACATGCACAAAAAAAACCACGCACAGGGGTATATATGCAATTAACTAAAAACTTTCATTCATTCAGGAACACCCTAGAACAACAAGGCTAAACATACAAATAACCCAACAAAACACGTATCGACGCACGTGATCCAATACAGGCAGGGGCATACATGTAAATACCAGATAAGACAGGGTCCAAAGTGCAAATTACCAAACTAAATAAAATTCCTAAAATATTTACAGGACTACAGACGAACAGCTAAGAAACTAAGGGCCTAGGATGATATTTACCCTTTATTAAGTCGCCCGTCAGATGGGCGCCACGTGTGCAATCAGACGGTCGGGGAAGGGTGGCGCCCAACGCTGGGGTCCTCGGTCTGATCGAGCGGCTGGGGCCTCGCCACATGGGGGATCGAACGGGTATGAGGCACTGTGGCTAAGCCTCGCTGAGCCAACAGTCCGGATTGCTCCTCCAAGGATCAAACGATGCTGGTGGCTCCTCAGATGGACGGCGGAGATGCAAACTGGAGCTGGAAGAGGATCGAACGGCGGGGGAGGGTCCTCGACGAACTGGGCTCCGGCGAACTTCGCCGGGCTCTTGCAGGCGCTGGAGGACTCCTCGAAGGCCACGGATGATCGGAGAAGAAGCGTGGAGGCCTTCCGCGTCGACTGGTATCCTCCGATTGCTCGACGGAGCTCTGGGGAGCTCAGGCGAGTCCGACGGAAGTCGAGCTGTTGCGCCTGGATGTCGAAGCCCTCAGATGGCCTCGAATGGACCTGCAAAGCACACTAGCAGACTCGCGGATCGAGGGCAAAGTGCCTTGACCCTGTGAACGTGGGTGAAGGTGGTAGGTGCGGCGGGGCGAGCGAGTTCCGGCGATGCGACGGCGGAGGAACTCGACTCCCAGCTCCTATGCGAGCTGGGTTGGATGAAGGGATGGAGAACGTGCGCGGGGAGAAGGCGAACGTGATAGGGTGGTCCGATGATCGAGACGAAGGCGGAGGTGGCCGGAATCGAAGGTGAACGGCGATGGGTCGAATTGGGCGAAATGCAAAATCAAAGAAAAGGGAAGAGAACTAGGCTACCTGGGCGGATGAGTCGACTGGGCGTGAGCTCTGGAAGCTCTGGGTCGTCGCCTCGCGGGTCGTCGAGGCCCGAGGCTCGAGCTCTACCTTCAGGCGGAGCACGACGACGCTAAGACGCCGGATCAGTGGTCGAGACGTCTCCTCCTCGCTGCAACAACGCCCGAAGCGAGCTGTCACTCTCGCGAAGGCACTGGAGGTCACTGGGTGGAAGGTGAATGAGCCAAAGATCGGGAAAATGGAGGCGGAGCTCGGCATTTATACAGCCAGGGGTCCGGCTAAAGTCGATCGGGTAGGGCAGCTCAGAGCGCGGACCCCGAGGCGGGCATCCCGGCGAGGGTGTCGGATCTGGCACGAACGAGTAGGACCTTGGGTTTGGGTAGACGGAGGTCGGGTCGTGACGTGAAAAATCTGAGAAATCGGGTCGGGCGTCACGACCCGTGGGAAGTGGTCCACAGGGGGGAATTGACCGGGGGGTCAACATCCCCCATGGACCAATGAGAGGGGGCCACGTTAAAATGATTTGAATATTAATTTAAAAATAGCAAATGGCCGAATTAAAGAAAACTTAAAGCATGAAAAATATTTGTTTTAATTTTTTCTATTTTTTGATGATTTTTAATTAATTTTTCAAAATAAAAATAAGGTATTTACATAATAGAGCTATATATAGGTATATATACAATATTAATTTTTTATTTTTGATTTTTAATTAGTTATTTTTATACATTTGTATTCCTATTTTATATTTTATTTATAGCATAAAATTAGGAATAAAAGGGTATTTTATTTTGTTTTTATTATTTATATACAATGGTTAAATAAATATATATATACATCTATATACATGGTATATGTACAATGTTATTTTTAGTTTTTAATTTTGTTCTTTTTATTTTGTTTTTGTTTTAATGGTTTTTATTTTATTTATTTACACCATAAAAGATAGAATATATACAAATTTTTAGGAATTTTAATTTATTTATTTACAAGGTTAAATAAATAGCTAGGTGTGGGTGTATGTACATGGTGAATATGTACAAGTGATCTATTTTTATTTTCTTTTTGATCTTTCTATTTTTATCTTGATTTTGTATTTACACATATATACAAATATGTACAAGCTAATTTTATTCTATTTTTAGAGGAAAATATTTTTTTAATGTTTACAGGTATATTTACACACATGAGCCCCTATCTCTCTCTACTTTGGCTTTTATGCGGTCAGGCCCATGCTGAGCCCTCCATTGGGATTAGGTTGCTCAATATTTATTCTAAATATTTCCCTCTTTTTCTTTTTAGTCTTTATTCTTTTATTTTTGCACAAAAACATGCTAATTATTAGTTTTTACACCATGCATGCTTTTGGTAATTATTTGTATTTACAAGCATATACATGCATTTGCAAAGGTCTTTGTAGCTAAAATATAAGAATAAAGAGTGATGAATGAGTATTCATCAATACTCTTAATTGTAAGACTTAGCTTTTGTTAGGAAAGACTCAAGTCTCCGTCTAGACCAACCTTGTGGGACCTTATTGACAATAAAAAAGTTCATAATATCAGCATACTATGGGAGCGAGGCAACCGCAAGTATCGCCTCCTCTGGATAGGTCTAAGTGATAGGTGTACCAAACTCAAAAGTCTCGGGGAGCTCTAATCAGGAGAGGTGATCCACCACCACATTCTTGACTCTAGGCTTGTCCTTAATCTCAATATCAAATTCCTGGAGTAGAAGGATTCATCTGGTAAGATGTGACTTGGAATCCTTCTTGTCCATAAGGTACCTTATGACATTATGGCTAGTGAAAATGGTTACCTTAGATCCTAAAATGTGGGACCTAAATTTGTCTAAGGCAAATACTACAGCTAGCATATTGATGAATACCCATTCATCACTCTTTATTCTTTTATTTTAGCTAAAAACCTATGCAAAACACATGTACATTCATGTAAATAGCATAAATTGTCAATAAGCATGCATTGTGTAAATATGCATAAATAGCATGTTTTTGTGCATAAATAAAAGAATAAAGAAATAAAAGAAAAAGAGGGAGATATTTAGAATAAATATTGAGTGACCTAATCCCAAGGGAGGGCCCAGCATGGGCCTGACCGTAAAAGAATCAAAGTAGAGAGAGATAGGGAAGCTTAATTATGTGTACTGATGAGCAAGTCCGACGGACTAAGGTAAAGGTGTCACTACGGTCGTTGTGACCTCAGTCACTCGGGACTCAGAGCTCAACAAGAAATAAAAATCGGACCACCAAATAAAGATAAAAATATGAGAAAATCAAATAGCAGTCCTAGTTATGGGATTGACTCGGTATAGATCCCAGGGTCGAACTCGAGGAGCACGAAATGGCCTCGTGGCCTACGAAGTAGTCTAAAAACAAATAAAATAAAAACAAATTATTTTTGGTGGATTTTTAATATTTTATATTTTTTTGAATTTTTAAATTATAAAGAAAATGATAAAGCAATGAAAACAAGCAACTTTCAACAATTATTTAATTACTCTAAAATGCTCTAAAAATTCAAACCAAAATATTTTTAGAATTTTTATATTTTTTACTGTTTTAGTGAATTTTTTAGAATTTTCTGATTTTTAGGGAATTTTTTAAAAATAAAAAAAGGCAAAAACTAATGAACATTGTCCACTCAGGCTTCAAGAGCCAAAACAAAATATAAAATGGCCCTAACAAAGCCTGGAGGTATTTTTCTTGGAAAATATAAACAAAAAGGAAAAATCAGAGAAAGAGTTTATTATTTTTGGGATTTTTTTAATTATTAGACTTTCTATAATTCTAAGGTTTTTTAATTTTTATAATTTTTATGAATCCAAAAATCACCAAAAAGGGACAGAAAATTAAAAACACTCAAACACAAAAAATCTGAATTTTTTAGAATCTTTGAAAATGTTTTTATATTTTTTGTGAATTTTAAATCTGAACAGGTAGAAAAATGGAGTTTTTTGAATTTTTAAAAACATTAAAAATGCTCAAAAATTTACGTAAAAATTAGTGAAAACTCTAGACAGTAGCAGGAGCCACGTGTCAAATTTTCACTTAATTTGGATTAGATTGATATTTTATTTAAAACAAACAAAAGCCCACAGTGCATAAAGACCTGTTTGTAATAATAATATCTTTTGGGGGCTAAAATGTAACAGAACCAGAAACTCAAGGGGTACTGGTGCAAAAATTCCAAGTTTGCACGCGCAAGGCACGTGTACTGGACACACAGGGACCCAAATGCAAATAACTTAAGTCCCCGAACTTATTAGCAACAGGTGCTAAAAGTCTAGGGGCTAAGTTATAAAAATCCCAACAAATTCAACACATGTTGAAATAAATCATTCACAGGGGCGTAAGTGCAAATATCCAAAACATATATTTCAATCAGTAACACAGAAGAACTACAGGCCCATATATTGCAAAATCACCAAAACATCACGTGACGATGCACGTGTCCATCATGTACAGGGGTAGAAATGCAAAAAAATAAACAACAGGGTCCTCTATGCAATTTTACCAAAATAATATGAACTACGGAAAATATTTACAGGACTAAATGCGAAAACAAAATAGAAGGGGGGGCCTAAGTGATATTACCCCTATTTATTATTCGAGGGTTGGGATGGCGCCACGTGGCTGATCTGACGACTACGGGTAGCGGGCGCCTCCTCTATTAAACCTCGCCCGGATCTGACGGTGGAGAGGGAGCCACGTGGATGATCTGACGCTCTAGAATCGAGGGCGCCTCTCCTCTGGAACGGACGGTCCCGATCAGCTCCCCAAATAGATCAACGGTGTCGGCTGCTCCTCAAATAAACGGCGTGAATCACAACTGGACCGGGAGGTCGATCGGACGGCTGGGAAGGATCCTGGAAGAACAGGTGGCCATCGAACTTCGCCAGCCCAGAATGCGGTGGACCTCCCCGGCTGCTGCTAAGATGCGGAAGAGCTCTGTCGTGACGTCCCGCAGCTGCTGCTGGTCTCCGATGAGGCCGGGAACGTCAGAGACGCTCCGGCGACGGCGGTGGCCTGAAGCTCCTGTGCTCGAACGCAAAGACCTCCAAATGAGGCCCTTCTGACCTGAAAAGTGGCACAACAAGCTCTTGGGTCGAGGGCAAAGTGCCTCGACCCGGTTAGAGGCGAGGTGGGTGAGCGGCGAGGCGAGATGGTCGATCTCCGGCGAGGCGACGGGGGTGAAGATCGAAGACCCTGCTCCTGGGCGAGTCAGGGGGTGCGAGTGGGTGCAGAAGGTGCAGAGAAGGCTTGTGAGTGTGAGGGTCGAGTCCGATGATCGAGAGAGTGACTGGTATGGTCGGAATCGATGGTCGACGGCGAATGGCTGATTTGGGCGTAAATGGAAATTCGAGAAATGTAGAAGAAATTAAGCTTACTGGATGGTCGAGGTCGACTGTGGAAGAGCTTCCGAAGCTCTTGGTCATTGTCTCGAGGGCCGTCGATGCCTGAGGCTCGAGCGCTGCTCCTGGGCGGTGCACGACGGTGCTAGGCTGCCGGATCAATGGCCGGAACACCTCCTCTTCACTGCGACACCACCCTCAGCAAGCTGTCACTCAGGTGAAGGTAGTGGAGGTCCTGGGATGGAAAGGCGGAGCCAAAGATGGTGAAAATCGTGCGGCGGAGCTGGGATTAAATATGACTAGGGGTCCGGCTAGAAGAGGTTCGGGCGAGGAATTCGGAGCACGGACCCCGAGAACCCACCCCGGGCGAAGGTCTCGGATGTGTGCTGATAAATCGGAGCCCAGGGTTTGAGGTTTTGGTGATCGGATCGTGATGCGATAATTGGGAGAAAAGACGGGTCGGGCGCAGATCCGGAACGAACGTGGTCCAGAGGGAGAGTTGACCGGGGGGTCAACATCCCCCGTGGACCAATCAGGTGCGGCCACGTCATAAGGATTTGGAAATTAAATATAAAATAGCAAAAGGCCGATTTTGGAAAAAGTTAAAACATGAAAAATGTTTATTTATTTATAAACTATTTTTTTGTGATTTTTATTTATTTTTTTGAAATAATAATTAGGTATTTACAATATAGTATATTATATATAGGTATATACACTATATATTTTTTATTTTTGATTTTTAATTATTTATTTTTGTACATTTTTATTCCAATTTTATATTTTATTTATTTAGAGAATAAAATTTGGAATAATTTGATATTTTTATTTTATTAATCATTTACAAGGGTAAAATAATTACTTTTATTTATATACATATATGGTATATATATAATGAAGGCTTTGATTTTTATTTTTATTTCTTTTTATTTTATTTTTGTTTTTGTGATTTTTATTTTATTTATTTACATCATGGAATAAGGAATATATACACATTTTCTTTGATTTTTATTTATTTATTTATTTATAGGGATAAATAAATAGATAAGGGGTTTCTATATACATGGTGTATCTACAATGAGGAAGGGTATTTTATTTCTTTTGATTTTTTTCTCATTTTTATTTTAATTTTAGTATTTACAAATATATATATAAGTACAAACCCATTTTTATTTTTATTTAGAGGAAAATATTTTTATTTATTATAGGTATGTATGTACACCAATGAGCTTCTTGATCTCTCTCTACTTGGGTTCTTTTTGCTGTTAGGCCCATGCTGAGCCTCCCTTGGGATTAGGTCGCTCAATATTTATTCTAAATATCTCCCTCTTTTTCTTTTATTTATTTATTCTTTTATTTATGCACAAAAATATGCTAATTATTCAATTTTACACAATGCATGTTGAATGCTAATTATTATTATTTACATATATCTACATGTTTTTGGCAAAGGTTTTGTAGCTAAAATAAAATAATAAAGAGTGATGAATGGGTATTCATCATGTACATATACCTATGTAAATAAATAAAATTATTTTCCACTTAATAAAAATAAAAATGGGTGTTTATTTATTTGTATATATTTGTAGATATAAAATTAAAATAAAAATGGGAAAAATAAAAGAAAAATAAGAAATAAAATTCCTTCATCATTGTGTATATATACCATGTTCATAGAACCACACATCTATTTATTTTTTTTCCTTGTAAATATTTAATAAAAACCCAATAAAAATATTTTCACATTCCATATTTCATGGTGTAAATAAATAAAATAGAAATTAGAAAAATAAAAATAAAATAAAAAGAAATAAAATAAAATCAATTTCCAACCTTGTACATAAACCATGTAAATATGTATATAAAAGTAATTATTTAATACTTGTAAATAATTAATAAAAATAAAATAAAAATACCCTATTATTTCAAATTTTATGTTATACATAAATAAAATATAAAATTGGAATAAATGTACAAAAATAAATAATTAAAAATCAAAAATTCATATTGTATATACATATATATAATAATAATATTTTGTAAATACCTAATTTATCTTTAAAAAAAATAAATATAAATCACTAAAAAATTATTTGAAAATAAATAAACATTTTTCATGTTTTAAGTTTTTCAAAAATAAGTCATTTATTATTTTTTTATCGAATTATCAAATAATTAATAATCGGCAACCTCTAATTGGTCCATGGGGGATGTTGACCCCCGGTCAACTCCCCCCTGGACCTTTTCCCCGCGAATCACGTGTCCGACACGACATTCCACGATTTTTCCTGACATGATCCGACCCCCAATTATCCAAACCCCGGGCTCCATTTGATCTTGGCTGATCCGAGATTCTTGCCCGGGGATCTACATAGGGATCTGTGCTCCGAATCTCTCGCCCGATCCTCATCTAGCCGGACCCAAGCCATATTTGGCGCTGCTCCTTCGTCCCATGACCTCCATCCCCTTCCATTGAGTGACAGCTTTGCGAGGGTGGTGTTGAAGAGAGGAGAGGAAGCAGTGTGTCACTAATCCGGCGACTCCTGCCGCCGTGCGCCACCGTGAGGTGCGCCCGAGCCTCGGGCATCAACATCCCTTCGAGGCTATGACCCAGAACTCGCCCAGCTCGTCCCCACGATTGCATCCGCCAGGTAGACCCAATTCTTCCTAGTTTCCTTTAATTTCTCATTACGCCCAATTCGCTCCGCCGCCATCTCTCATCGATTCCGGCCACTCCGATCATCCATTCCATCATCGGAACCGACCATCACGATCACGAGACCTCTCCTCACATTCTGCACCCACTCATCCCCCTCGGTTCGCCCCGGAACCGAGGTTCGACCTCCACCGCCGTCGCCTCGCCGGAGGTCACTCACCCGACGTGCCCGACCACCCATTTCACCTCTAACCGGGTCGAGGCAATTTGCCCTCGACCCAGGAAGCTTCTGGTGCTCTTTTGCAAGTCTATGCGACCCATCTGGGGGTCCTTTCGTTCGAGCCCAGGTGCTTCCCTCCTCCGACGTCGTCGGACCGCTCCGGTGGTCCTCGACCACATCGGAGGATTCCAGTAGCTGCAGAGCATCGAGGAGGAGCTTTCCCATATCTCAGCAGCCGGAGAGGAGGCCCCCACCGCGCGCACGGAGTCGGCGAAGCTCGCCGACGAGCAGTTCTTGGAGGACCCTCCTCCGTCGACCGATCATCCCCGACGTCCCATATTCGATCACAGCCATCCATTTGAAGGGACCCAGCCACCATCAGATCTTCTTGGGGTGATCAGGACCGTCCATCCAGACGAAGGGTTGCTCCCATCTAGAGCCGTTGATCATCCACGTGGCACGCCCTCGTCCCTCCGATAATAAGGGGTAATTTATACTTAGGCCCATGTTATTTTGTTTTTATTCATTAGTCCTATAAATATTTAATATATTTCTTTTTATTTTGGTTAAATTGCATAGAGGACCTTTATGTTTCAGACATTTGCATTTTAGTCCTTACTGATGTGGACCACGTGCATTGACATGTGAGGTTGTGGTTAATTTGCACATTTCGCCCTGTGGTTTCTATGTGTTCCTGTTTGCATTTTTAGAAATAGGAATTGCAGATAGGTCCATCCGTGCCTGATTCACGTGCCTCGCGCGTGTTTACTTGGACATTTTACATGAGGGCCCTTATACTTTCTTGCCTTGTTACTGTTTGACCCTTGGAACATGTTTTTATTACATTTAGGTCCCTGTGCACTGTGAGCCTCTATTTTAATTAAATAAAATAGCAAATCAAGTCCAAATTGCGTGAAAATTGGACACATGGCTCCTGCAACTATGTAAAATTTTCATCAAAAATTTGGTACATTTTTTAGTCTTTTTGTTATTTTTAAAATTCAAAAACAGTTGTTTTTGTGTCTGTCTAGTTTAGAAAATCATAAAAAATATTAAAACTATTTTAAAAATTCTAAAAAAAATAGATTTTGTTAATTTTATGGTGTTTGATTTTCTGTGCGATTTTTGCTATTTTTGGACTTATAAAAACCTTAAAAATTAAAACACCCTTAAAAACTAATAAAAATTCTAAAAAAATTGTAGAAAAACGAAAAAAATACAAGCTCTTTTTCTGAATTTTCTTTTTATTTATATTTATCATAAAAATTACCTTCAGTCTTTTACAGATCAGTTTGATATTTTAAATTGATCTTTCAAGCCTGACTGGATAGTAGCTTACTGTTTTTGCCTTTTTTTATTTTTTAGAAAATTCTATAAAAATTAGAAAAATCTCGAAAATTCACCAAAAATATTAAAAACTTAAAAAGCATAAAAATATTTTTGTTTCAATTTTTGGACCCTTTTTGAGTATTTAAATAATTGGTTAAAGTTGCTTGTATTTGCATTTTTCTTATTTTCCCCCTATTATTATTAATCCAAAAAATATATATAAAAACCATTAAAAATCCATCAAAAATACTTGTTTTTATTTTCTTTTATTTTTAGACTACTTCGTAGGCCGCGAGGCCAACTCGTGCTCCCTGAATCCGACCCTAGGTGCTACACCAGGCTAATCTCATAGCCAGGACCGCTATTTTGTGTTTCATTGATTTTATCCTTTATTTGTTGGTATGATCTCTATTTTTCATGATTGATCGATTCTGCGGTCGCAACGACCTTAGCTATCTGATTTACCTTAGTTGTCTTCGTGGAATTTTCGGTCATAAGAATGACGCTGTTGCCGGGGAGCATGGCTTAGTAGTCGGTTTTATTTTCATTTTATTTTCTTTTATTTTTCACGATTTTCCGCGGCTTTTTCTTCGTCCGCAGCTTTTCGCGGCTTTTTGTTTTTATTTTATTTTCATTTTCTTTTATTTTGTTTTATTTTGTTTTTGGTTATTTTGAGTGTTTATTTTTATTCACATCGTTGTGCATATACCCTGTTTTTAGTTTATTTACTTGTTTATCTGGTCTGTGACACTCTTCTTGTTGACTTGCGAGGGCCTGAGGACCAAGGCAGCTCCTTTCGAGGAGCCGACGCAACCGCGGGAGTCGGAGGCAGCTCCCTTCTGCACCGAGTCGCAGGAGAGCGCGGGGAGACAGCATGAGTGCGGGAGTAGTGTAGATTAGCGTACTTTTTATTTTTTGCACATTTATATTGTTGTAATAATACAGGGACCAGAGACAGGACTTGGACTTAGACTCTCGGGGTCTCTTTCGCCGAGCACTGGTGTTCTCGGGGGACCCCACCAGACTTTCACGGCTTTTTCACGGTTTTATTTTTATCATTTATTTACTGCCTATTCGGTTTTCACGCGGATTTCAGCCTTAGCTTAGGATTTTTGCTTGATTGCACCATAATTAGTAGGGTCCACATACCTAATAATTTGCATGTTCCTATAGACCGTAATTGGACCAACAATAAAAATTAATAAAGAAGACTATTTGGTCACTTGAGGGGTCCCGCGCCGCTAGAGGTCGTATACAACGCTGGCAGGACTCGTTGTGGCGGGCACCGATCAGCATCCGAGACCGGACACCGACCCCTCCTGTTGACCACTTAGCCATTGGTGCTTTCGTGTAGAACTGCTCTGCTTAAGGCTGTTTCCCTTGCACCATATAGATAGTTTCCTTTCTGTCTTTCAATTATGCGCGGATCATATTGCATGTAGACTGCTGGAGTCAGGTACGCCTTCTATCTCGTGCATGCATCATTGAATCCCGCGCATCGGCTTTTTCGATTTCTCCCCCCGTTTTTGGACTTAAAATAACCAGGAGAACCAAAAAATTCATTAGGCGATTGTTTATTATTGAAAATACCTAAAAAAATCAAAATCATAAAATTGGGACTGTTAACTAAACTTGACCCTAAAAGACACTCATCATAAAAAATTTCTCTTGGGGAGAGCAACCCCCTCATTGTCTGGTTTGCATGTGCGAGAGAGTGATCCGTACCCTAGAATAGAGCCATATCTGAACCTCCTTCAGACTACTGCTTCTGGGCTAGTCGTTCTCCAGTGAGGATCGCTCCGGTCTCCGGTAAAGCGGGCCACGATATCCTTAACAGAGCGAGCCGATTGGGTAGTCGGTAAATGGTTTGCGGCTTGTACTGGCAGGCAAAGATCTAGTTTGAGATCGGGACAGTCTCCTGGGGGAATCGGATTCCCAACAGGTCACATAACCGCTCTGCTATCTTGACTTGATCACCTAATAAAAACTGACAAGATAATTGACCGAACTCTTACGGTCATCATCTCGCGTTGAGTAGGTGAATCCGGGGTATTGTTTGCTCATCATAGTTGTTTCCAGATCCCATCCGCCCGACTCGCCAGATCAAGATGATGGGCAGGAGGTCCCTTAGGCAGCCTATGGCTGCACCGCTTTTCAGCACTCCAGCCCGTTCATCTAGGTTGGTTCGCGAGAGCCGAGACCCGCTCTCCGAACCCGAGTTCGATTCTGCCCTGTTCCCCCTTGACCACCATTCTACCATTCCTGAGATGCTAGTGCTAGATGAGAGACCACAATCAGGTTTATCGGCACCTGAGTTTGGGTCTTTTGCCTTTGTAGAGACCATGTCCGACAGCAGCGATGACTGCACTGGAGGTCCCCGAGCCGAGCAGACATTCATCATGGACCAGGGTGCGATCAACACCACCCTATTCGCCTCCCTTGAGACAGTACAACAGCAACTGAGGGATCAGGGTGCCTTTATGATTGAGATGAGGAGAGAGATGGAGCAGATGAGAGCCGACTGCGATCAGTGCGGGCCCAGAGACAGATTGAGGAGACCCAACGATGCAGCAGCAGTCGTAGCAGCCGCAGCCGCAGCCGCTGCAGCTGCGACAGCACCAGACCAGCCGAGACCGATGCGGGAGTTGCACAACCCCGGGTCGACTTTGATGCACCGTTGGGTGGTACTACCAGCCATCATGGGGGACTTCAAGTTCCCCCCGAACACCCTTCAACTCCTCCCCCGGCTTCATGGGCTCGCCACTGAGGAGCCCCATCTTCATCTCCAGGAGTTTCTGATGATCTGCAGCACCGTCCACGACCGTCAGGTGGACGAGGACACCATCTGCATGACTGCATTCCCCTTTTCACTGGCAGATAGAGCAGCCACTTGGCTGAAGCATCTGGGGAAGTTCGTGTACACTTGGGAGCAGCTCTGCATCGAGTACTTGAACAAGTACTATCCACTCGGGTGGACGAACGCAGCGAGGGACCTGATCAGCAACTTCTCCATGCTCCCCAATGAGCAATTCCACGAGGCATGGGAGAGGTTTAGAGAGCTTACCGATAGATGCCCGTACCACGAGATTTCGAAGTCGAACCTAGTTCAGAGCTTCTTCTGCAGGTTGACACCAAAGCTGTAGGGCCTGTTGTATGCTTCATGTGGCGGTTCCTACTTCACCAAGGATCATGATTAGGTCTGGGCCATCTACGAGGAGATGGCCGAGAACTATACTGTGATGTCCCAGACCCGACTCTACACTCAGGGATGCCCCCAGCCACAGACCGTGCAGTACTAGAGGATCACACGGGTCGACGCCGGTCCTTCCACTTCATCAGCGGCAGCCGCACAGGCCGAGTCCACAGCTTTTGACATGGGTATTATCAGCGAGAAGCTGGACCGGATGGAGATTATAGAGAAAAAACAATGCCAGAGCATATCGCAGATGGATCAGATGGCACAGACACTGAGTGACTTGATTACACAGCTCATGTGTCTCCAGGAGGCACAGACGACTTCTCAGCCCCGTCTTCAGTCACGAGGAGATCTGAGTGGTAGTGGCAGCTCGTCCCAGTGCTCCAGCTCCAGCCAACCTAGACATGTCCATCTTGTACAGGCGGAGCCGTACCAGCAGCCGCAGCAATACTACCAGTCGCTACCATCCCCAGACACTCAGATGGTGGTATACCAACCGGATCAGCCTCTGGCAGTACTCCCGCCACCCCCTTACGAGCCGGAGCCGTTGATGGATGTCAACGGGATTTGGTACGACTGACCCCAGCCCGGTATCCGACGAGACCATCCCGGATTCCGTTGGTCGGCTGGAGGTGCCAGTTCCCAGCAGCAGCCTCCAGTTCAGGGTGGCCAGTACGGCCATCAGTGAGATCACCAGTAGCAGCAGCCCCTAGTGTACCACCACCAACAGCAGCAGCAGTCATCCCAGTTTGGTCCTCGTCCCTATCAGCAGGGACATTCTTGGAGGCGTGATCAGCCTCAGCAACAACATCAGCAGTACCCCTCTCACCCGCACCAGCCACAGCAGCAGCCTCACTACCAGCGAGGCCACCCGTCAGGTTCTCATGGGTCATCCTATGAGAACCCTGCCTTAGATGATATAGCCTGCCTTTTGACTGACCAGCAGGCTACATTCAGACGGGAGATGGACGAGTTCCGCCAGGAGATGCGGGAGATCGTGAGAGGGAAGGCCGCCATACCTGCCCAGATTGAGCAGAACCCTAACAACCTGAAGAGGAAGTCTGAGCATGTAGATTTCACAAAGTGTGCCACTCCTAGTGATGCATTTGGTGATATGTCTGCATATCTATTTGATACTGACTTTGTCATACTTAGGAGTGGTAGGATGCCAGCAGGCGGCGCCTCATCTGAGCGATGACCCCAGGCCACTTCCAGAGCGCCAAGGGAGGAGGAGCGCGGTACTGATGCCGCGAGAGATGATGATGGTGGTGCTGATGCCACCATTGATGCTTATCCTGCCAGCAGTACTGATGCCGTCGTTTCACCAGATGGAGGAGGTGGTACTGATGCCACCATTATTGTCGAGCCAAAGCACGGTGCTGATGCCGCAAGTCGACCTGCCGAGGGTGGTGTACGAGTCCTGTAGTCTTTCCATCTGTTCATGTATCTCAGGACTTATCTGGCAATAAAGGAAAGGGTTTACTTTATTTTGATCCACCTGTGGTGCATGATGTATGTGTGGATTCTGCTGTGCTTGAACAGCCTAGACCCTCTCCTAGTCCTTCATCTGAGAAGGACCCTGTGATCCCCTTTCCACGAGCACTTCACATGGGAAAGGGGAAGAAAATAGAAAATCCCAAAAAGAAGCAGCAGGAGGAGTTCAGCCAGCAGATGATCGACAGATGCCACATTCAGCTAACTCTCTAGGAGGCCTTTAAGTACATCCCTCTACTCTAGAGAACACTCAGAGACAGGACCACAGTTAGGAGGAAGAGGAAGAACCATCAGCATGAGATCCATGTGCTTACCCGGGCCACGTGTTTCGCGATTCAGAACCGTCTGTCGGCCAAGAGGCCAGATTCAGGAGCCCCTTATGTCAGATGCCATATCCATGAGCAGAGGTTCGATCGCACTCTATTAGACAGCGGTTCTTCGATCAACCTACTTCCAGCATCCCTTCTCGACCGCTTCGAGTTGGGCACTCTTCGACAGAGGAGGACAGTCCTTCAGTTTACTGATCGATCTGTCAAGAGGCCGAAGGGGTTGCTGAGGGAAGTTGTCGTCACAATTCAGGACCTACAATTCCTCGTGGACTTCGTTGTGTTGGACATGGAGATCCCTGAGTCTGTGACCGATACCCCCATCATTCTAGGTCACCCGTTCTTAGCCACAGCCAAGGAAGTGACCGACCATGATAGCGAGAAGGTATACTTTCGTGTCGAGGGTGAGAGTGTACCAATAGAGACGGTCGAGGACATCAGAGCCAGAGATTCAGCCTGCTCAGAGCCGACTTCAGATTCAGAGCAGATGACAGATGCAGGGCCAGACATCCACCAGGACTGCGATTTTGTGTTCACATATGATGAGACAGTATGGGCAGAACCAGTCGCACATGCCATCCTCTCACCTTCAGAGTCTGCTGATGCAGAGACGCTAGCAGAGGAGAGCTTAGAGAGCGCATTCCTGGTCTAGAATACCTTACAGGCAGCAGAGCCGGTTCTCGGCCGTGAGACAGAGTTGTTTTGTGATGATGATACAGATCCCTCGGAGTCAGATGTTGAGTGGGCAGAGTTCGATGATCTTATATCACGTCTGACTTCCATTGAGCCTACAGCTAGGGAGGAGGTAGATGCCTTGCATAGCAGAGACAGTCCAGCAGAGCAGCCTTCTCCAGATACTGATTGTGAGCGAGAGTTTCCGTTCTCCCATGTAGATTTGGCAGCATTCACTCAGAGCTTTCAGAGGCCAGATCCGCCAGCACCTACTTGTCCAGAGCTGAAGCCACTTCCTGCATCGTTGAAGTATAGGTTCCTTGCGGGTGAGCATGAGATGTACCCAGTCATTATCTCCGCCGATTTGACTGGAGAGCAGGAATCCCGTCTGATGGGGATTCTTGAAAAGAACCGCAAGGCGATAGGATGGATCGTAGCCGATCTCCAGGGGATAAGTCCGGCCCTGTGCTCCCACCATATCTATCTCGAGGATGAGGCGAAGCCGTCGCGTGAGTTCCAGCGGCGTCTGAACCCGAATCTGAGAGAAGTTATCATGAAGGAGATCTCGAAATGGTGGAGCGCCTATTTTATCTACCCCATCTCCAACTCCAAGTGGGTCAGCCTGTTGCATGTGGTGCCCAAGAAGACGGGCATCACTACAGTTGTCAGCGAGTCTGGAGAGGAGATCGCTACCCGGGTACCCACTTCTTGGTGGGTCTGCGTGGATTACAGACGACTCAACCAGGCCACCAAGAAGGATCATTTCCCCCTGTCCTTTATAGATCAGATCATTGAGAGACTGGAAGGGAAGAGTGATGAATCCACATTTCATCATCTTTATTCTATCATTTTGGCACCAAAAACCCTAGAAAATGCCTGTAAATAGCCTTAAATCAAGCATCTTAGCATTCATACATGTGCATCTAAACAGTGTGTAAATTACTGTAATTAAGGCAAAAATTATAGAATAAATAAAGAAAAGAAAAAGAATAAAATATTGTAAATATTTTATGACCCAAAACCCCCGAGACCTAGGCATCTTGATGAATAGGTCGACAAGGAATAAAGTAGGGGGAGATAAGGCCAAAAACACAGTCAAAATACCTATACTTGTTATTCATTCTTTATTCATTTTAGGACCTATTTTTGGTTCCACTTTTTACACATCAAATAAAGAAACTTTGTACATGAAAGTTGTAGATAATTTTATAAAGAAAAATACAAAATTGATCTCACAGAAAAATCATGTACAGACAAAAAGATATGGTCTGAATAAGAATCCAAAATCCCAACTTCCTAGACCCGTATCTCACAGCTGACAACTCCAAATGCATCAAACTCACCTTTAATTGTATATAGAATAAAATAATCTACCCAATGGTGGTGGTTTCGCATTTGGCGGAGCTACGGTTTGAAAGTTGAGTTTTGGACCCCTATTGTATACTTGTACTGAATAAAATATTCAATTTATTCTTTATTCATTATTTATTCATTTTTATATTTTTATAATTTTGTAAATATTACTTATAATATATATATGCATTAAAATTGAAATAAAATGCAAAGAAAAATAAAAATAAAAATACTTGTATAAAGACTACATAGGTATACTGCATATACCTATACTTGTATAACATACACTTGTATTTTATTAAATATACAAAATAAATCAGAAAAATAAAATAAAAATATATTTACTTGTATAAAAGTATGTTATAATTATATAAAATAATAAACAAAAATAAGTAAATTAAAAATACAAAATAAAAATAAAAGAATACAATATATAGAATAATATACCTATAAGGGTATAAATGCAAACTTGTAAAAATATACCTCATAAAAATAATTAAAAATAGGAATTAAATACGTTATAAAATAATAAACATTTTTTATTAATTAACCTAAAATTAAATAAATCATTTTCGATTTTTAATTGAATTTTTAATCATTTTTTGAGGGATTTTTCCTGGTTGGTCCACGTGGACCAACCAGGGGGCAGTCATCGTTGACCAAGGACAACTGCCTGCCCTCCATCCCTGTAGCCCGTCAGACCTCGATTTTTGCCCGTGTTTGCGGATTTATCGAGGCCTCCCCTTTCATCCTTTGAGCTCGAGCCCTTCTGCAAAGATGCTCCCCTACTATCCACCTAGCTCGCCAGCCTATCAGATCCTCTTGGATCTTCTCCATCCGCCCGTGATCGAGCCTCGAAACTCGCCCGTCGACCGCATTTCATCCAGTTTTCCCCCCTCTTTGGAGTCGCTCAGCAACGTGGAGGTGACAGCTCTTCGTCTGCACCTTCGAAGAGGCGGAGGCACGCGAGCTGGGCGTGTTCCACCATCACCTCCGGCGGGTACCACCGTGAGGTATTCACCCTCTGGCCTTTGGCTATCGAGGCTGCCATTCATCCCCTTTCTTTCTCCATCTTGTTCCTGTTAACATTAGGATCATTTCCCCCTTTACCCCGTGTCGAATCGATCACTTCCTCACCTAATCGATCACCTCGCCGGAGCGCAACTCCGGCGAGTGCCTATCTCGCCTCCCCGTCCATTTCGAGAGCCACCCGAGGTCGAGGCATTTTTCCCTCGACCTCCCTAACTTTTTGGTGCAGGTATTGAAGCCCATCGAAGTTTCTGGAGTGATTTTGCCCTCTCGCCGGAGCACCTGGGGCCTTGCAGCTCCGCCACCTCCGTGCGAGAGCACCGGCGACCACCGGTGGCTTTTGTTGCTCCCAGACGTCAGCTGACACCTGCAGGAGCGTCCTCGACCGATTTGCAAGCCCGATCGTCCCCGTAGCTGGACGGAGGAGCTCGGAGAAGTTCGCCCAACCGGAGCTCCTCCGAGTTCTTCCCTCTGCTGCCAGAACCGTCGGATCCAGGAGGAGCCCCAGATCGCATGGGAGCCGTTAGATCTCCCCACGTGCCTGCCGTCCGATCATCGGAGGAGATCTAATCCAGACCGTGCATCGCCCAACCGTCATCGGCCGCCCTGGTGTTGCCACGTGGATAAGTGGAGTGCTTCCCGCCGCTGGATCGCCCATCGCCTCCCAGCCGTTGGATGCGCGCCACGCGTCACCTGCAGAGCGCCCGAGCGAGGGTATTTTGCACCCCCACCCTCGCAACTTTTGTATTTACTTTTTAGTCTTTAAACTTTTGGTTGTAGTTTAAATATTTTGTAATATTTGCGAAGAGGCCCCCAGACTTTCGATATTTGCAGCCAGGTCCTCGCCACGTCACCTCACGTGACCAGTTCACGTGAGGGGGTGGGCATTTTGCAGAGGACCCCTCGGGCTTTTATGTATTTCATTTTAGTCCCATAACTTTCGTAGCAAGCGTAATATTTTTGGATATTTTGCAAGCAGGCCCCCAGGTTTTTGTTATATTACATTTTAGTCCTTCCCAGGCGCGTGCAAGTCACGCGCCCTGGTGGAAAAATTGCTAGGAGGCCCAGGCGGTTCTTGTAATTGCATTTTGGTTCGAAAAATTAAATATTCAGAGTATATTTTTGTGGAAAATTGCTTGTATGCCCCTGGAGGTTTTGGATATTGCACATATACCCCTGCCAGGACTGTTTAATGTTTGGATGTTTGCTCTAATTATTTAACCTATCTTTTTAACTCCAAAAATTTCACAAAAATAGACTTAAGCACCTGGACACGTGTACTTTAACGCCATCTATTTAGTTTTTGATTTTATCTTATTTTTATATTTATTAAAAATCAAAAAACTTCCTTTTTGTGTACTGTCTACCTTAGAAAATACCAAAAAAATATCAAAACCCCTCCAAAAATTCCAAAAAAATCACCTAGTGTCTATTTTATCATCTTTTAGTGTCAGTCCAAAAATCATTAAAAATCTCAAAAGAAAAACACTAAAAATTTAAAAACACTCAAAAACTTCAAAAAAATATATAAAATAGTAGAAAATTCAAAAAAAATATAAACTCAGCTTCTGTTTATCCCTTATTTTGTTCTTTTCAGTAGAAAAATAGTGTGAAACATTTTGGGTACTCGTTGTTATTTTTAAATTGCATTTTATTCACAGCCAGCCTTATTTCCACTGTTTTCCTTTAATTCAGTATTTAAAAATATCAAAAACATCTTCAAAAAACCCTCAAAAATCACAAAAACATTAAAAAACCCTAAAAAGACTAAAAACATTTTATTTCTGAATTTTTGAGCATTTTTGTGCATTTTTATAAATATCTTACCTTGCCTTTTCTTATATTGCCTTTACTATCCAATATTGAAAAAAAAATACAAAAATATAAAATATAAAATATAAAAATCAGAAAATCAAAAATCAAATACAAAATTAAAAAAATTAAATTAAATAAAAAAAATTAAAAATTAAAAACCCACAAAAATTGTAGTTGCTTGCTTGCTTAGTGTAGACACTTCACACACTCACACACTTTAGCATTTTTGCTTGAATTACACTGTTTGTTCCCTGTGTTCGAACTCTCTGCATACTTGACACTATACACCATTTGTGCAGAGTTAAAAATAAATTTTAACTCCACATTTATTTCTAATTATTGATTTTTAGTGTGGGTTAATTGTTGATTAAATTCGGATTTTGATTGGTCGACACTGCGACTGAGTTCACGCTTTGTGTTGAACTTAAGACCGTCGAAATTTGAGTTTATCAAATGGCGCCGTTGCCGGGGAGCAACAGCGCGTAGTTCGAATTTTTGTTTTGTGTTGTGATTATTTGTCTACATTTGCGGCTTTTGTTTCTGCTTGTTTTATTTTCTTTATTTTTGCTATTTCTTGTTTGAATTGTCTAACCTCTCTTTTGTTTGACTTCTTGCGAGGAACGCGGATCGAGGGAGGAACTCTATTCCAGGAGCACCTACGCACCCACGTGAGGCGACTAGACTTTGCACGAAGGCGGGCTAGGAGAGAATTTTGAAGACATTTCTAGTTCTTTATTCTCTTGTATTTAGTTTGTAATTTAAAGTGCGAGAGAGAGACCACTATTATTGTAATAATACAGGTACCCCCGGACACTTGGACTCTTGAGCCTAATTTCCAAGTGATTGTTCACTTGGGGGCTCGTCGCGGTTTTTGTCGGCTTTTCTCGCATTCTTTTATTTTGTTTTGTTTTTCGATTTTATTTATTTTTTGTGATTGAGCCCCTAGCTTTAGGAGTTGCTTGTGATAGACTAAGGCCAAAAACCTAATATTTTGCATGTGCCTATAGCCGCGTTTGGACTTAGTCAAATATTAAACAGTTGATCATCACCCTCAATCCGTCGCACCGCGAGCTCTCCCCGCAAAGCGCTTTCTCCTACCCTCAATTTGTTGAGCAGAGGAGGGGTGAGCCTAGACCGGACTCTAGGGTTGAGGATTGGCGGTCGACTTGTGGTGCTTCCCGCTAATAGCAACTTCTGAAATTTAGGGCGATTTCATCGGTTTGCATTTGCATATAGATAGGTTTCAATTCTGCTGAGCATCCTTGCATGTAGAGTGCTGGAGGAAAGGTGAGCATTTCTCTTTAGCATACATCATCGATTGCCGCTTGCATTGCTTTTCCGCCTCTCCCTCTGATTTTGATCACCTAGGTGCTAAGTGAAATTGAATCCTCGTTAGGCTCGTGCATTACTCACTAAAAATCCAAAAAAAAAAGTGATAACCAATAAAATTGGGACTGCTAATATTACTTGACCCTAAAACCGATCAAAAAGAAAAATCTTGTCTTGGGGCGAGTAATCCCCTCATTGTCTTCGCTTTTATTTGCTCGCGCACACCTTAAGGATTAGTGCCCAAATCCCATCAAGCCCCTAAGTGTGTGTGCAATCTTTGACTTCTCACCTAACTCTAAAACCGACAAGATAAAAAGACCGCATTTTACGGTCTTTACCGAGTTGAGTAGGTGAATTGAGGGTTTGTCTTGTTTCATTTTTGCTTGTGATTGTTCTGTGTGTCCTAGATCATACCTGCGCATTTGCGCCTTTTTCTTCACTCTCTTGACTTGACCTTCGTGCTCCCCCGAATCACTTCCTTTTGTTTTCGAGATGGACCCCTGGAGTGCATTTTATCCGGACTTTGCGGACCCCTCGCTCGCTCCAGCTGGTCCACCTCCCTTTTATCAGGAGGATCCTCCTCCTATTTTTTCTGATTTTTGTACATATCCACCTCAGCCACAGTATCAGACTTCGGACTTCTATCCACACCCACCCCCACCTGTGCACTATCCATCTCCACCTCCACATCCACCCGAGTTTGACCTGATGGAGTCACCTCCCTCGATCTCTATGAGTGATATCTTGAATCGGATGATAAAGCGCATTGATTTGATGAATGATGATATTGCTTTCTTGAGGAAGAATCAGATTAATGCTCCTTTCGTCGGGAATACAGCCTCACTTGTAGGTGATCATGGGAGCTCGCAATCGCCCAAAATACAAAAAAATGAGAAAAATTTAAAAATCCAAAAAGATTTCGGGAGACACTTGGTTGATCAAGATTTTGAGGAGAGAGTCCACTTGCCAGAACCCTGGACCACACACCCATTCACATCCAGTCCCACCTTTGACCCCGAGGATGCCGTTGTACAGACTGCTCTTGGCATGCCTCGTGTATATGCTGAATCCGACTTCCTCCCTTGTATGGAGGAAGTCCAAAAATTCAAAAAAATGTTATCTGAACTCGAAGTGGTGGCCACTATTCATGAGATTATCCGTGCCCCACTTCAGCAGGCCATGACCCAATTATCTGCTCCTCTTCCCAAGAAGAGAAAGCGGAGGAGCAGATCTGAGCGTCACATTCTGACCATGGCCACTGCCCTCGCCATCACACACCATCCCATTCCCAAGAAGAAGAACACAGCTACACCTTTCATCACTTGCACCATCTCTGACCATACTTGTGATCGCACTCTCCTAGACGGCGGTGCTTCGATTAGCATATTACCCTTCTCGTTGGTACAGTCTCTTCACTTAGGGCCTCTCAAGAAGACCAGGATGATCGTTCAGTTTGCTGATGGATCTTTCAAGAGGCCGAAGGGTATCCTTGAAAACGCCGTCATTTCTATTCAGGGCACGAGCCACCATGTTGATTTTGTCGTGTTGCCCATGGAGAACTCCGCAGGGGAGCCATCTCCAATCATCCTGGGACGACCATTCCTCGCCTCTGCGAGGGTCGTTATTGACTATGGATCAGGAGAGGTTCGCTTCCGTCCTATTGACGGGAGTGAAGTGTCGATCACCGCACCCACCGTTGACCAGAGACCAGCACCTGATGCACCTTCACCGATCATAGCTGACTCTGAGGCCCATGACAGATCTGATGATACTAGAGACACTTCCTTAGCGATCCCTGATGAGCCCCGACGGATCCCCCGAAAGGGGAGGAAGTCAGAAAGCATGGACCTCACTGATCCTCCTCCTGGTGTGTGGCGATGTGTTGATGAGATCCAGAGTATTTATGTGATTGAATCATTTGATCAGGGGGCAGATACCAAGATAATTGAGGATGCTTATGATGTTGCCCATTACTTTGAGAGACCTCATAAGGCAACAAATGACCCAGGTAAGACTAGACAGGACGGACCTAGTTTGACTACTTCCACTGATAAATCCGTTCCTGGCCCTTCACAGGTCAAGATGATTGAGGTCGGTTATGATGCTGCTATTTATTTTGATAAATTCAGACCTCTTGTTGAAGACAAGGATTCAGGTGAGAGTCTTGAGGACGATCTGAGTTCGTATACTTCCATTGATGATTTCGTGCCTTTTGATTTTGACCTAGACGAGGACTCGCAGGACGACTCCGATTACACTTCTTCCGAGGATGATGAGTTTGTCCCATTTCACTTTGACATCTGCGAGACTTCCAAGGCCGGACCGAGTCGTACTTCTCCCACTCACCCGTCTGTGCCTTCACACCATAGGACCACCAAGGGAGAACCAAGCCATACTGCTTCCATCGATCAGTTCGTCCCTTTCCGTTTTGATTCCACTGAGGGCCTTCACCGTGTCGACACTGATCGGCCTCCGTCCACTGTGGACCCCGATGTCGACATACACCATATCCGATCTATCCCTCAGCGGTCCCGCAAGAAGGTTTTCTTTCCACCTTCTGATGATCACCCATTTATGTTGTAGATTCTATCCTGTGACTCTCTTTCCATCTCCCGTTTTTGCTCGTCTACCCATTTCTCGTGTTTGCCTTGCTTAGGACGTACTTTGTCCTACGTATAGGAGGGGTAGATGAGTTGAGTGTTCTTTCTTCGTCCGTCTGATCACTCCTGTTCTTGCCTATACTTAGGGCTTCTTTTACCCTAAGTATAGGGGGAGTGACGTGTACATCCTCACGATCTCATTTCCAATCTCATCTCTTTTCTTCTTTTCTTCTTTTCTTCTTTTCCTTTTCGATCTTCTTCATCTATCAAAAAGGTGCCGCCCTTGCAGACAGTTTTCCATACTTAGGACATACTTTGTCCTAAGTATAGGGGGGGTGTGCACCTCGAGTCTTTCTATCCCTTTCGATCCTCTCCATTGTCTCCTCTTCTTGTCTATACTTAGGGATATCTTACCCTAAGTATAGGGGGAGACAAGCTGAGTACGATCTGTTCATTCCCACCCTTGACCCTCCCTGCGTTGTGTACAGTCTGCTATACTTAGGATTATTTGATCCTAAGTATAGGGGGGACGGTCAACTTCTTATTCTTTGATTCATTCATTATTCATTTATTCTTTAGACTTGCCTATACTTAGTACGAGTTATGTCTTCTCTTTTTCTCTCCGATCTATGAGGACATAGCTCAAGCTAAGTATAGGGGGGTCGTATATACTACGTATATACTTTAGCCATAACTCGTACTTTCATATTTTCTTAATAAATATGGCTAATAATTCTTTAAAATCCAAAAAAAATTCTTAATAAAAAGATGTGGTTATTCCTCAAATTCTTTTTGTAATTATTGATTAATAAATCAGGTGAAAATGTTTTTTGCAAAATGTTTGAAAAATAGTTTGAAAACTTTGTGAACATCTATTGAAAACTATTTTGAAAATATTTTGTTACATGTTTTCAACCTTTGTAAAATTGTGTGGTTTGTAAAAACTTATTTTCTTTGTGTGAAATAAAATTTTTGAAAAATGATTTGCAAATGGTTTGAAAAATGGTTGCAAAAATGATTTGAAAAACCTATAGATACTGTTTTGAAAGCCTTTGCAAAATGATTTTCAAATGTGTGTAAAATGTTTGTAAAAATTATTTTGGACTATAGTTTTCAAAAATTGTGTGTAAAATTGTTTTCAAATAAGTTTGAGGAATATACACATCACACCAAAATCCATCTTATGTATAAAATTGACCACTTACCCTTGTAAATTCTTAAAATCCACTTCTTGTAAATATAAGAAGCACTCCTGTGTACATATTTTAACCTATTTTTAAGCCAAAATCTTTTTGTTTTCAAAAAGCCCAAAAACATTTGCAAAATTAAAATCCAAAAACATCTGAAAAATATTTTTGAAAAATACAAAAAAATGCATATGCATCATCATCATCTTTTCAAAAATCCATAAAAAGTTCAAAATCTTGAAAATTGCATCACAAAAATATTTTCTGCATTGCATATGCATGGCATTCGCATTTTTCGGATTGAGTTTGATAGTTGAACAAGTCTAAGTAAAATCCGAAGATTGGAGCTTGATTGGACCTTCAAATCTACCTAATAACAGGAACCTTATAGGAACTGGGTTTGAGGTACTTCAGGTCTAGTTGACTTAATTCTTTGAGGATCACGAGACTTGGTTCAATGGATTCTTGACTGCCTAAGTAGAGTATTTCGAAGCACACGTACGACTCTTGTTGATAATGACCTAACTTGGACACCTGCACCTTTCACATGGCTCAACTCAGTTAGAGTGGTGAGGGGATTGGATTTGCCGGTATGAGACGCACACAAGTGGAAACACTTGTCCTCCTCTAGGGAGGGAAGTGCACCCCAACCCGTCCAGTGATTAGGAAGTCTAAAGACAGGAGACTGTGGGTTGCGATAAAGCTTCAAAAGAGGGATAGTCTACTGGTTCAAGAGGAAAAACTCCTTATGTAAATGCTGCTGTGAATAGTATTTCAAAAAAAAATGTTCAGGCATGTACAAAAATAAAAAGCCTCCAAGTATGTACAAAGTCAATAAGCAAGCTTGAGTTCCAAAGTCATATCATATGAGCCTGCAGCAGGATGACTTGACTACACTGGTCTTGCATCCAAGGATAGGTAGCTACACTGGCTACCGTCCATTCTTCTCTTCACCCCCTCCTCTTGAGCTGGTTGCCACTTGAACTTAGAAGGGAATACCCCGCTCCTCGAGGATGGAGTTGCTGGATTGGGGAATCACTGGGTTGTCATACTGGAGAAGTCAGTTTCTTTGTCATTCTAGTTGGGGAGAGCCACCATCACTTACACTGTACAAGTCAGATTCATAGTCGTAAGAGTTTGCATATGAATTGAGATATTTCTGACCTGGCTATTGAGGAGACTTGAGCAGAGTTTTGGGATTCTCAAGGACTGTTGGATTTCAAACACGGTTCTCAATAAGGTTCCGCCCGCACTAAAATTCCAAAGGTCCGACTTAAGCTCCAAACTTTGATTTTGCGAAGGCAAGTTTGATCATTAAATTAAATCCAAGTTCTTCTTTTTCTTTTCTTTCTGTTTCTTTTCGCACTTATTGCATAAGTGTTTGCTAGGGACTAGAAAAGGTAAAGTATAGGGGGATGATGAATCCACATTTCATCATCTTTATTCTATCATTTTGGCACCAAAAACCCTAGCAAATGCCTGTAAATAGCCTTAAATCAAGCATCTTAGCATTCATACATGTGCATCTAAACAGTGTGTAAATTACTGTAATTAAGGCCAAAATTATAGAATAAATAAAGAAAAGAAAAAGAATAAAATATTGTAAATATTTTATGACCCAAAACCCCCGAGACCTAGGCATCTTGATGAATAGGTCGACAAGGAATAAAGTAGGGGGAGATAAGGCCAAAAACACAGTCAAAATACCTATACTTGTTATTCATTCTTTATTCATTTTAGGACCTATTTTTGGTTCCACTTTTTACACATCAAATAAAGAAACTTTGTACATGAAAGTTGTAGATAATTTTATAAAGAAAAATACAAAATTGATCTCACAGAAAAATCATGTACAGACAAAAAGATATGGTCTGAATAAGAATCCAAAATCCCAACTTCCCATACCCGTATCTCACAACTGACAACTCCAAATGCATCAAACTCACCTTTAATTGTATATAGAATAAAATAATCTACCCAATGGTGGTGGTTTCGCATTTGGCGGAGCTACGGTTTGAAAGTTGAGTTTTGGACCCCTATTGTATACTTGTACTGAATAAAATATTCAATTTATTCTTTATTCATTATTTATTCATTTTTATATTTTTATAATTTTGTAAATATTACTTATAATATATATGCATTAAAATTGAAATAAAATGCAAAGAAAAATAAAAATAAAAATACTTGTATAAAGACTACATAGGTATACTGCATATACCTATACCTGTATAAAATACACTTGTATTTTATTAAATACACAAAATAAATCAGAAAAATAAAATAAAAATATATTTACTTGTATAAAAGTATGTTATAATTATATAAAATAATAAACAAAAATAAGTAAATTAAAAATACAAAATAAAAATAAAAGAATACAATATATAGAATAATATACCTATAAGGGTATAAATGCAAACTTGTAAAAATATACCTCATAAAAATAATTAAAAATAGGAATTAAATATGTTATAAAATAATAAACATTTTTTATTAATTAACCTAAAATTAAATAAATCATTTTTTATTTTTAATTGAATTTTTAATCATTTTTTGAGGGATTTTTCCTGGTTGGTCCACGTGGACCAACCAGGGGGCAGTCATCGTTGACCAAGGTCAACTGCCTGCCCTCCATCCCTGTAGCCCGTCAGACCTCGATTTTTGCCCGTGTTTGTGGATTTATCGAGGCCGCCCCTTTCATCCTTTGAGCTCGAGCCCTTCTGCAAAGATGCTCCCCTACTATCCACCTAGCTCGCCAGCCTATCAGATCCTCTTGGATCTTCTCCATCCGCCCGTGATCGAGCCTCGAAACTCGCCCGTCGACCGCATTTCATCCAGTTTTCCCCCCTCTTTGGAGTCGCTCAGCAACGTGGAGGTGACAGCTCTTCGTCTGCACCTTCGAAGAGGCGGAGGCACGCGAGTTGGGCGTGTTCCACCATCACCTCCGGCGGGTACCACCGTGAGGTATTCACCCTCTGGCCTTTGGCTATCGAGGCTGCCATTCATCCCCTTTCTTTCTCCATCTTGTTCCTGTTAACATTAGGATCATTTCCCCCTTTACCCCGCATCGAATCGATCACTTCCTCACCTAATCGATCACCTCGCCGGAGCGCAACTCCGGCGAGTGCCTATCTCGCCTCCCCGTCCATTTCGAGAGCCACCCGAGGTCGAGGCATTTTGCCCTCGACCTCCCTAACTTTTTGGTGCAGGTATTGAAGCCCATCGAAGTTTCTGGAGCGATTTTGCCCTCTCGCCGGAGCACCTGGGGCCTTGCAGCTCCGCCACCTCCGTGCGAGAGCACCGGCGACCACCGGTGGCTTTTGTTGCTCCCAGACGTCAGCTGACACCTGCAGGAGCGTCCTCGACCGATTTGCAAGCCCGATCGTCCCCGTAGCTGGACGGAGGAGCTCGGAGAAGTTCGCCCAACCGGAGCTCCTCCGAGTTCTTCCCTCTGCTGCCAGAACCGTCGGATCCAGGAGGAGCCCCAGATCGCATGGGAGCCGTTAGATCTCCCCACGTGCCTGCCGTCCGATCATTGGAGGAGATCTAATCCAGACCGTGCATCGCCCAACCGTCATCGGCCGCCCTGGTGTTGCCACGTGGATAAGTGGAATGCTTCCCGCCGTTGGATCGCCCATCGCCTCCCAGCCGTTGGATGCGCGCCACGCGTCACCTGCAGAGCGCCCGAGCGAGGGTATTTTGCACCCCCACCCTCGCAACTTTTGTATTTACTTTTTAGTCTTTAAACTTTTGGTTGTAGTTTAAATATTTTGTAATATTTGCGAAGAGGCCCCAAGACTTTCGATATTTGCAGCCAGGTCCTCGCCACGTCACCTCACGTGACCAGTTCACGTGAGGGGGTGGGCATTTTGCAGAGGACCCCTCGGGCTTTTATGTATTTCATTTTAGTCCCATAACTTTCGTAGCAAGCGTAATATTTTTGGATATTTTGCAAGTAGGCCCCCAGGTTTTTGTTATATTACATTTTAGTCCTTCCCAGGCGCGTGCAAGTCACGCGCCTGGTGGAAAAATTGCTAGGAGGCCCAGGCGGTTCTTGTAATTGCATTTTGGTTCGAAAAATTAAATATTCATAGTATATTTTTGTGGAAAATTGCATGTATGCCCCTGGAGGTTTTGGATATTGCACATATACCCCTGCCAGGACTGTTTAATGTTTGGATGTTTGCTCTAATTATTTAACCTATCTTTTAACTCCAAAAATTTCACAAAAATAGACTTAAGCACCTGGACACGTGTACTTTAACGCCATCTATTTAGTTTTTGATTTTATCTTATTTTTATATTTATTAAAAATCAAAAAACTTCCTTTTTGTGTACTGTCTACCTTAGAAAATACCAAAAAAATATCAAAACCCCTCCAAAAATTCCAAAAAAATTACCTAGTGTCTATTTTATCATCTTTTAATGTCAGTCCAAAACATTAAAAATCTCAAAAGAAAAACACTAAAAATTTAAAAACACTCAAAAACTTCAAAAAAATATATAAAATAGTAGAAAATTCAAAAAAATATAAACTCAGCTTCTGTTTATCCCTTATTTTGTTCTTTTCAGTAGAAAAATAGTGTGAAACATTTTGGGTACTGGTTGTTATTTTTAAATTGCATTTTATTCACGGCCAGCCTTATTTCCACTGTTTTCCTTTAATTCAGTATTTAAAAATATCAAAAACATCTTGAAAACCCTCAAAAATCACAAAAACATTAAAAAAACCCTAAAAAGACTAAAAACATTTTATTTCTGAATTTTTGAGCATTTTTGTGCATTTTTATAAATATCTTACCTTGCCTTTTCTTATATTGCCTTTACTTTCCAATATTGAAAAAAATACAAAAATATAAAATATAAAATATAAAAATCACAAAATCAAAAATCAAATACAAAATTAAAAAAATTAAATTAAATAAAAAAATTAAAAATTAAAAACCCACAAAAATTGTAGTTGCTTGCTTGCTTAGTGTAGACACTTCACACACTCACACACTTTAGCATTTTTGCTTGAATTACACTGTTTGTTCCCTGTGTTCGAACTCTCTGCATACTTGACACTATACACCATTTGTGCAGAGTTAAAAATAAATTTTAACTCCACATTTATTTCTAATTATTGATTTTTAGTGTGGGTTAATTGTTGATTAAATTCAGATTTTGATTGGTCGACACTGCGACTGAGTTCACGCTTTGTGTTGAACTTAAGACCGTCGAAATCTGAGTTTATCAAAGAGCCACTACTGTTTCTTGGATGGGTACTCCGGCTATAATCAGGTGGCCATCGCGCCCGAGGACCAGAACAAGACTACCTTCACCTGTCCCTTTAGGACATGTGCCTTCAGACGCATGCCATTTGGGCTATGCAACGCCCCTGCGACCTTTCAGAGATGCATGTTGTCGATCTTCTCGGACATGGTGGGGGAGTGCTTGGAGGTCTTCATGGATGATTTCTCGGTCTACGGTGACGGATTTGACTCATGTCTTGACTGCCTAGACCGAGTCCTTCAGCGATGCATTGAGGTTCACCTAGTGTTGCCTTGGGAGAAGAGTCACTTCATGGTGACTCAAGGGACGGTGCTTGGCCATATCATCTCCAACAGGGGCATGGAGGTTGATCCGGCCAAGGTAGATGCCATTAGAAAACTTGCACCACCATCCAACCTGCGGCAGTTACGGTCTTTTCTTGGGCACGTCAGTTTCTACCGACGCTTCATTCATGATTTCAGTAGGATTGCCCGACTGTTGACTGATCTGCTGACGAAAGACACCGAGTTCCTTGTCGATGACAAGTGTCTTTCGTCGTTTGAGACTCTCAAGAGATGTATTGTAGAGGCTCCTGTTCTCCAGCCGCCTGATTGGTCTCTCCCATTCGAGATCATGACGGATGCCTCCGATTTTGCCATAGGGGCCGTGCTGGGACAGAGGAGGGATGGAGTCCCATTTGCTATTCACTACGCTAGTCGTACATTGGATGTTGCGCAGCGGAACTACACAGTCACTGAGAAGGAGATGCTAGCCGTAGTTTTTGCCCTAGATAAGTTCAGATCTTACATTATCGGATCTAGAGTGACCATATACATTGATCATACCGCCATCAGGTACCTCATGGCAAAGAAGGATGCCAAAGCCAGATTAACCAGATGGATCCTTCTACTCCAGGAGTTTGACATAGAGATTAAGGATAAGCCTGGAGTCAAGAATGTGGTGGTGGACCATCTCTCCCGATTAGAGCATCTTGAGGATTCTGAGCAGACTGAGCCTATATGTGAGACCTTCCCAGATGAGGCGATCCTTGCTATCGCCGCTCTCCCGTGGTACGCCGATATTGTGAACTTTCTTGTTGCTAAGAAAGTTCCACAAGATTGGCCCAGGTAGAGACTTGAGACTTTCCTCGCGAAGGCCAAGTCCTACCACTGGAAGGATACCATCCTTTACCATGAAGGAGGGGATAGCGTCTGGCGTAGGTGCATTCCTCAGGATGAGCACCATAGCGTCCTCACTTATTGCCACAAGCTTGAGGCAGGAGGACATCACTCTGGGAGGAGAACGGCACAGAAAGTGCTCCAATTCGGCCTATGGTGGCCTACTCTCTTCAAGGACTCTGATGAGTTCGTGAAGAGGTGTACTGACTGTCAGAGGATGGGCACTTGTGGACAGCATGATATGATGCTGATGCAGCCCATTTACTTCTGTGAGGTTTTCGACGCATGGGGCATCGATTTCATGGGTCCATTCCCTAGGAGTCAGGGATTCGAGTACATTCTGTTGACCGTGGATTATGTTAGTCGTTGGGTTGAGGCCATCCCCGCCTGAACCACAGATGCTAGGACTGTTTGCAGATTTTTGAGGAAGCATATCATTTCACGGTTCGGGGTACCTCGAGTGTTGATATCTGACGGGGGGTCTCATTTCGTCAATGACAAGGTAAAGGCCCTTGCTAGCGAGTTTGGCATAGACCATCGAGTTGCCACTCCATACCACCCTCAGACGAATGGTCTTGCCGAAGTGTCGAACATGGAGATCAAGACTATATTGCAGAAAGTCGTCCGCCCTGACCGAAAGGATTGGTCACAGCTTTTGGACTCGGTCTTGTGGGCATATAGGAAGTCTTTCAAGACACCTTTGGGCACATCTCCCTTTCGCCTCGTTTATGGCAAGCCGTGCCATTTACCTGTTGAGTTGAGACACATGTCACTTTGGGCTGTCACTGATATACTTTTGGATCCAGATAGTGTAGGAGATCAGAGGAGGGAAGAGTTAGCAGCCTTGGAGGAGCTTCGTGATACCGCCTTCTCAAACAGCCTACAGTACAAGGAGATAGTGAAGGAGTGGCATGATTCTCATATCAGCCACAAGCATTTTGAGCCTGGACAGAGAGTATGGTTGTTTGATGCTAGGCTTCGTCTATTTCCAGGGAATTTACAGAGCAAATGGAAGGGACCATATTTGGTAAGAAAGGTACACGACAATGGGAGTATCGCCATATCTGAGTTGTCTTTTGAGAGTACCTTTCGAGTGAACGGCCAACGACTCTAGCCATATCTAGATCATGAGCCGCGGGTCGTTGATGTTGCCTCGATTCACTTTGCGTGAGATGTGGTCTCTTGACTCACATCTATTGCATCTCATGCCTGATTATCACTGTTCTTCTGACTTGTATAGATCCAGTTGTCCATATCACTCTATTCTTTAGCCCCACATCCCCTTTCTCATCTTATGATTATGCTATACTTAGGGTGCACTTTACTCTAACTATAGGGGGGATGTAGGACTCTCGGGTATTCTTTTGATTCTTTTCTACCTCTGTTTTGCTGCCTATACTTAGGGATATTTTACCCTAAGTATGGGGGGGTAGACCCTGTACATTTCTCACTCGGCTTTCCCTTCGTGTACAGCCTGCTATACTTAGGATTATTTGATCCTAAGTATAGGGGAAAGGCCGAGATCCTCTTGATTTCTATTCTTTCATTCGTCTTTGTATATAGCCTTCCTTTTCACTTCCCTATACTAAGCACGAGTTATGTCTTCTTCATCGCTCATGACTCTGAGGACATTGTTCGAGCTAAGTATAGGGGGGCGTGTATATATTCCATATATACTTTAGCCACAACTCGTACTTTGTGTGAGTGTGTTAATAAATAAAAAATGGCTAAAAACCAACACCCAAAAATCCATAAAAATTAAAAATTTTCCCTTGTAAATAAACATTCTTTTATTGCACATACATAGCTATTGTACAAAATTAATTTTGTAAAAATGTTTTCAAAATCTTTTTGTGTAAATAGTGTGTAAATATGTTCTTATCAAAATTATGTACATAGTACAAACTTTTTCCAAAATGTTTTGAAAATCAAAAGTTTGCAAAAACCTTGTGTAAATTTGTGTAAATATTTTGCAAAACTTGCATTCATGCATACATCCATGGTTTCAAAACATTTTTCAAAAATTTTGCACATGTGTAAATATTTGTAAATTGCGTCTTTGTAAATACTTGTATAGTTTTTCCTGGATTATAGTTGACATTTAAACTAGCCTGGAATTAAATTGGAAAATGGAGCTTGGTTAAGATCTTAATCCACGTAATTATAAGAGGAACCTTATAGGACTTAGGGTTAAGGCTTTTAAGGTCCATGGTGACTTAATTCTTTGAGTCCACTAGGCTATGATCACATGTCATCTCAATGAGCCTAAGTAGAGCACTTAACAACACACACACATGGCTCATATAGACAATGGCTTGACTTAGACCCGCACTTTACACCGAGCTCTCTACGGATGAGGTGGTGAGGAGGCAGTCTTCCTTGACTTGGGGTAGCATATGAGGGTAGTACTTCTAGGCGGAACCTCTCTTCTTCTTTTAGTGAAGGAAGTGCGTCTCAGCTTGGTCTGGTTGCTATGAGGTCTAACAACAAGAGTTGTGGGTTGCAATAATGCTTCAAAAGAGGGATAGTCTACTGGCTCACGAGGAAAAACTCCTTATGTACATATGCTGCACCTTGTAAATGTGTTGTACAGATGCACTTAAAAAATGCAAAAAGAAAATAACTCCAAAAAAGTGGTGGGTCTGATAGAAAATGATAATCCCACCGGAGTATGTATATAGTGCAATAAGAAAAGCTTGAGACTCATGTTCCATCTTATGTAGCTTGCAGCAGGGAGACTCAGCTACACTGGTTGAGCTCCCAAGGATACATGGCTACACTGGCCATGGTCCATTCTCTTCTTCCTCCTCTTCTTGAGCCGGTTGAACTTGAACTTAGAAGGGAATACCCCGCTCCTCGAGGAAAGAGTGGCCAGATTAGGGTCATACAGTTACCTTGTTGGAGAGGGTTGTCAAGTTGCTACGTCTGAGGAGGAGAGCTATACCTCACTTACACTGTACAAGGAAAGATTCATGGTCTTCAGGGTTTGTGTATGTAGACTTGTTCTGATCTGGATTGTTGAGGAGTCTTGACTATAGATTAGTGGATCTTAGAGGCTGTTGAGTTTTAAACTTAAGTCCAAATAAGGTTCCGACATATTAATAATCTAAAGATCTGATCGAGCTCCATATTTCAATTTAATGAAGGCAAGTTTAATAATCAGCATTGATCCATGCATTTTCTCCTCTTTTTCGTTTTCCTTTTCTTTTTCACTTCTTTTTTAAATAAGTCTTTGCTAAGGGACTAGCAAAGTTAAGTATAGGGGGTGATGAATACCCATTCATCACTCTTTATTCTTTTATTTTAGCTACAAAACCTATGCAAAACACATGTACATTCATGTAAATAGCATAAATTGTCAATAAGCATGCATTGTGTAAATATGCATAAATAGCATGTTTTTGTGCATAAATAAAAGAATAAAGAAATAAAAGAAAAAGAGGGAGATATTTAGAATAAATATTGAGTGATCTAATCCCAAGGGAGGGCTCAGCATGGGCCTGACCGCAAAAGAATCAAAGTAGAGAGAGATAGGGAAGCTCAATTATGTGTACATATACCTATGTAAATAAATAAAATTATTTTCCTCTTAATAAAAATAAAAATGGGTGTTTATTTATTTGTATATATTTGTAAATATAAAATTAAAATAAAAATGGGAAAAATAAAAGAAAAATAAGAAATAAAATTCCTTCATCATTGTGTATATATACCATGTACATAGAACCACACATCTATCTATTTTTCCCTTGTAAATAATTAATAAAAACCCAATAAAAATATTTTCACATTCCATATTTCATGGTATAAATAAATAAAATAGAAATTATAAAATAAAAATAAAATAAAAAGAAATAAAATAAAATCAATTTCCAACCTTGTACATGAACCATGTAAATATGTATATAAAAGTATTTATTTAACCCTTGTAAATAATTAATAAAAATAAAATAAAAATACCCTATTATACCAAATTTTATGTTATACATAAAAAATAAAAAATTGGAATAAATGAACAAAAATAAATAATTAAAAATCAAAAATCAAATATTCATATTGTATATACCTATATATAATAATAATATTTTGTAAATACCTAATTTATATTTCAAAAAATAAATAAAAATCACTGAAAAATTATTTGAAAATAAATAAACATTTTTCATGTTTTAAGTTTTCAAAAATAAGTCATTTATTATTTTTTATCGAATTATCAAATAATTAATAATCGACACCCTCTGATTGGTCCACGGGGGATGTTGACCCCCGGTCAACTCCCCCCTGGACCTTTTCCCCGCAGATCCCACGTCCGACCCGACATTCCCCTATTTTTCCTGACGTGATCTGACCCCCAAACATCCAAACCCCGGGCTCCATTTGATCATGGTTGATCCGAGATTCTCGCCCGGGGATCTACATAGGGATCTGTGCTCCGAATCTCTCGCCCGATCCTCATCTAGCCGGACCCCTAGTCGTATAAAGTCCGACCTCCGCCGCACTTTTCACGCCATCTTTGGCGCTGCTCCTTTGTCCCCGGACCTCCATCCCCTTCCATTGAGTGACAGCTTTGCGAGGGTGGTGTCGAAGAGAGGAGAGGAAGTCGTGCCTCACTGATCCAACGACTCATGTTGTCGTGCGCCACCGCGAGGTGCGCCCGAGCCTCGGGCATCGACGTCCCTTCGAGGCTACGACCCAGAACTCGCCCAGCTCGTCACAAGTTGATTGCATCCGCCAGGTAGACCCAATTCTTCCTAGTTTCCTTTAATTTCTCGTTACGCCCAATTCGCTCTGCCGCCATCTCTCATCGATTCCGGCCACTCCGATCATCCATTCCATCATCGGAGCTGACCATCACGACCACGAGACCTTTCCTCACATTCTGCACCCAGTCATCCCCCTCGGTTCGCCCCAGAATCGAGGTTTGACCTCCACCATCGTCACCTTGTCGGAGGTCGCTCACCTAACGCGCCCGACCACCCATTTCACCTCTAACCGGGTCGAGGCAATTTGCCCTCGATCCAGGAAGCTTCTGGTGCTCTTTTGCAGGTCTATGCGACCCATCTGGGGGTCCTTTCAATAGAGCCCAGGTTCTTCCCTCCTCCGACGTCGTCGGACCGCTCCGGTGGTCCTCGGACTCATCGGAGGATTCCAGTATCTGCGGTGATCAAGGCGGAGCTTTCCCATATCTCAACAGCCGGAGAGGAGGCCCCCACCGCGCGCACGGAGCCGACGAAGCTCGCCGGCGAGCAGTTCTTGGAGGACCCTCCTCCGTCGACCGATCATCCCCGACGTCCCATATTCGATCACAGCCATCCATTTGAAGGGACCCAGCCACCGTCAGATCTTCTTGGGGTGATCAGGACCATCCATCCAGACGAAGGGCTGTCCCCCCCATCCAGAGCCGTTGATCATCCACGTGGCACGCCCTCGTCCCTCCGATAATAAGGGGCAATTTATACTTAGGCCCCTGTCATTTTGTTTTTTGTTCTTTAGTCCTGTAAATATTTAATATAGTTCTTTTTATTTTGGTTAAATTGCATAGAGGACCTTTATGTTTCAGACATTTGCATTTTAGTCCTTACTGATGTGGACCACATGCATCGACACGTGAGGTTGTGGTTAATTTGCACATTTTGCCCTATGGTTTCTATGTGTTCCTATTTGTATTTTTAGAAATAGGAATTGCAAATAGGTCCCTCCGTGCCTGATTCACGTGCCCCGCGCGTGATTACTTGGATATTTTGCATGAGGGCCCTTATACTTTCTTGCCTTGTTACTATTTGACCCTTGGAACATGTTTTTATTACATTTAGGTCCCTATGCACTGTGAGCATCTATTTTAATTAAATAAAATAGTAAATCAAGTCCAAATTGCATGAAAATTGGACACGCGTCTCCTGCCACTGTGTACAATTTTCACCGAAAATTTGGTACATTTTTTAGGCTTTTTATTATTTTTAAAAAATAAAAAACAATTGTTTTTGTGTCTGTCTAGTTTAGAAAATCATAAAAAAATATTAAAACTATTTTAAATTCTAAAAAATTAGATTTTTTTAATTTTGTGGTGTTTGATTTTCTTTGTGATTTTTGCTATTTTTGGACTTATAAAACCTTAAAATTTAAAAAAACCCTTAAAAACTTATAAAAAAATCTAAAAAATTGTAGAAAAACCAAAAAATACAAACTCTTTTTCTGAATTTTCTTTGTTATTTATATTTGTCATAAAAATTATCTTCAGGCTTTTACAGATCAGTTTGATATTTTAAATTGATCTTTCAAGCCTGACTGGACAGCAGCTTCCTGTTTTTGCCTTCTTTGATTTTTAGAAAATTCTATAAAAATTAGAAAAATCTTAAAAATTCACCAAAAATATTAAAAAACTTAAAAAGCATAAAAATATTTTTGTTTGAATTTTTGGACCCTTTTTGAGTATTTAAATAATTGGTTAAAGTTGCTTGTATTTGCCTTTTTCTTATTTTCCCCTATTATTAAAAATCCAATATATATATAAACCATTAAAAATCCACCAAAAATACTTGTTTTTATTTTCCTTTATTTTTAGACTACTTCGTAGGCCGCGAGGCCAACTCATGCTCCCTGAGTCCGACCCTGGGTGCTACACCAGGCTAATGTCATAGCTAGGACCGCTATTTTTTGTTTCATTGATTTTATCCTTTATTTGGTGGTCTGATCTCTATTTTTCTTGATTGATCGATTCTGCAAGCGACTGAGGTCGCAACGACCTTAGCTATCTGATTTACCTTAGTTGTCTTCGTGGAATTTTCGGTCATCACATATCCTTCTCTGTAACGGTGTAATTCTGTTAGGCGGAATCCAAAGTCTTGCCAGCATAGTATATGGAAGATGGAAGGTAATACCTCCTCTGTCATAAAATAGCCCCTACGGTAAAATCTAAGGCATTCGTCATGATCTCGAATGAGAGTGACCAATCGGATGGCTGAAGGACAAGAGCCTCTACATCCATGGACAACAAACCCAGTGTCTTTTGTGAGAAAATATGATAATATTTGTGTATTTTACAGAAGTTCCGAATGAACCTCCGTTAAAAATCGACATGCCCTAAAAAAGACCACAAGTGCTTCAAATTGGATGATGGATTGAGCTTCTTGTTGATGTCCACCTTTGTCGGATCTACCTCCATGATCCTGTTGGAGATAGTATAACCAAAGACCATCCCCCAAATCATCATGAAATGACTCTTCTCCCACGAAAGAATGAGGGTCAACCTCAATGCACCTCTGAATGGTGTGGTCTAGGATAGAACGACAAGAATCAAAATCATCACCATAGATCGAAAAATCATCCATGAAGACCTCTAAAAAGTCGCCCACCATGTCTTGAAAGATCAAAAGCATGCACTTATGGAATGTAGATGGGGCAATACATAATCCAAAGAGCGTCCGTCTAAAAGAATATGTTACGAATGAACAGGTGAACATCATCTTTTCCTTATCTTCAGATGCAATGGCCACCTAATTATATCCTGAGTACAAATCGAGAAAATAATAAGGGCACTTCCCTACTAGCCACTCAATAATCTGATCAATAAATGATGGCGGGAAGTGATTCTTCTTGGTCACTTGATTCAATCATCTATAGTCCACACAAACTTTCCAAGAAGTCGGTACTCATGTAGTGATCTCCTCTCCATCCTCGTTTATCACCGTTGTGATACCTATATTTTTGGATACTACATGTAAAGGACTAACACATCTGGAATTGAATATAGGATAGATAAAATTGATGCTCCACCACATGGATATTTCCTTCATAACCACCTCTTCAAAGATTCGATTCGTCCTATGCTGAAACTCACGAGATGGTTTGGAATCATGCTCTAGAAAAATGTGATGGGAGCACAGAGACAAACTAATCCCATATAGATCAACTAATAACCAACCAATTACCTCGAGATTTCTTTCAAAAACATCCAAGAGTCGAGATTCTTCATCATTGGTTAAATCAGAAGAGAAAATAACTGAAACATTTTGGGCTCTCTGACAAGGAATCGGTATTTCATGCTCTGAGGTAAAGGTTTCAGCTTAGGGGAGAAGCAACAGGAAGAGCTAGTCTAGTGAGGGCATGGGTGTAAGCTACTAAATTTGAATACTCAAGCTCAACCTGATCTGACTCTAAATGAACTAGAGACTACTCATTTGATAGCTAACTAGACTGAACGTACTCAGTCTCCAAACCGGTTGTAAGCTCTATAGAAGATATCCAAAGTGAATAAGAAGTATCATCACGGCTCAAATGAGCAACATGCTCAAGATCTGACTGGACGAGAGGTTGATTATCAAATAACTGACAAAACTGCTCTATAATTATCTCCATGTTGTATAATGGGTCGGTGAAAGTCAGGAACTTATCAAAATACTACAAATCAACATTCACTTCTAACTCAGAGGGATTAACAGGATCATCTCCAAACGTAAAATTACCATAATCACCTCTCTCAACGGTATCGCTCCTCAGCTCCAGAACTGTGATATCTGATCTCTAATCATCAAATATCGAACAATGTGACTCTCCAGAATGGGTGATGAAAGATCATGTGCTCGAATCTGCCCATATTGCCTCATCATCTATATGCTTAAAGTCACAGTCTCAGTGAATATTAAGCTCGTCATCAGATGCTCGTTCTGACTCTATTGATCTAGCTCTATGATCGTGTATCATCTATGTATGTAAACTCTCACCCTCGATGTAAAAGTATACCTTCCCAATACCATAGTTAGACATGGCCTTTGCTATCCACAGAAAAGGTCGTCCAAATATGATCGGGGTATTGATCACACATTCAGGAACTGACATTTCCAACATGATGAAGTCCACGAGGAATTCCTAATCCTGAATAATGACTATAGCATCCTCAATAAATCCCTTTAGCCTCTTAACCGATCTATCAACAAACTATTAAGACTATCCTGCTTGGTTGAAGAGCTCCAAACTTGAAATTTTCAAGTAAGGAGGAAGGTATGAGATTGATCGAGGATTCACTATCTAATAGAGTACGATCAAATGTATGATCAAAATCTTGCATATGATATATGGAACTCCCTTGTCTGATCTCTTAGCTGGGAGATGGTTCTAGATGGCTTGACAAGCCTCTATCAACGCATGAATCTCAGAACGGTGATTGCGCCTTTTCTTCCTTCAAATTATGGTCGTCTCTTTTAGGCATTTCTGGAAGAGATGGATGCGTGCCAAGGTCTCTGAGAGTGTAAGTTGAATATGAAATTTGTCAATCATACTCCCACTGAACTCCATTATTTGATTCTTTTTAGGATTTTATTTTTTATTTCCTTTCTTGAGAGAAGTGCTTGAGGAAAAGGAATATGTACATCCTCCTCGAATGTATGAGGGTTAGATACTAGAATGGGTTTCTTCACATATTTGCGGCTGGATCCATTCACAAAATCAGAATTATCAGAAAATGAACTAGCAGAAAAAAGCAGAAGAAACATTTCCTTTATTTTTTTGAATTTTCTATTTTGTACATTTTTTTAATTTTTGAACATCTTCATCATTATATAAAAGAAAAGGTAAAACATCTTCATATGTACATAACAACTTGGTGGCATCAACAACACCATCAACATCATGTATAGTGACATCAACATGTAGTCTCTATCATTAAGGTTGGTGGCATCAACATCGTGAACTTGATGGCATCGGCACCATCCTCTAGCTCATCTAGCTTGTTGGGATCATCAATTGGTGCACCTTCCTCTTGCGTTAGATGAGGCACCACATGCTAGAATTATATCACTCCTCAGAGAAATGAAATCAACATCATCACAATAAAGATAATCATATGGAAATACCTATGACTGGAGGGTAGGCTCGATTAAGTGTACATGCTCTGACTTCCTCTTCAGATTGGTCGGATTAGGCTCTATCTGAGTAGGGATGACGGACTTCCACTTCGCCATCTCAGTAATGTGAAGTCCAAACTCATCTATCTCTCGCCTAAAGGTGACCTGTTGGCCGGCTATCAATCAGGTGAGATCCTCTAAGGTTGGGTTCTCATAAGAAAGAGCATGAGAACTAGTTGAGTTGCCTCAATGAAACTGAGGTTGCTCTATGAGTGGTAAGACTGTCACAATTCAACATGTCTACTATGCAAATGTATGAAATAGTGAGAGAAATGTGCAATTATTACAATGCTTTATATACATAAGAATGATTAAAAAGCAAATAAAGGAAAACATAGGCAAAAGGGCGCAAATATACCAATGAAGCACATTCTGATCACGTGGCGGCTCTAGAGCGACGGACGACTGTGATGATCTCCTCTAGATCTGATCGTGCATCCCTGAATAAGGTGTAAATCAATAATTAGGATTGGATCTGGGGGCTTTCCTTCTTGATCTAACAGTGATGGACAACAGTGGAAGAACAATGATGAAGGTTTGCTGGAGTGAGCTTCAAAAGCCCATATCTATGTCACTATGGCTTGGATTTCTGCTATGAGAGGATCTAACGAATCTAAATGAAGATCTGCTTTGATTGTATGGTATGAACACAATCCAGGTCTCACTGATCGGAGACCTGGCATTGCTCTTCTTCAGCACGCATCAAAGGAACTTTGAAGTCTCAATTGATGCTCCAAGCATTGCTCCAACTACCTGCGATGCACACGCAGCTCAATTACAAGATCCTCAACCTGGACCTTATTCAACATACACAAACGAAAAGGAAAACGGGGATGGGTCGATCTCAGACATATGGATAAAAGATCTAGATCAAAAACTTCAGATCTGATGCAATGATCAGATCTGATGAACAGATCGTGAAGCGAAGGCGTAGAAGTGATAGGGTCATCGGGTGAGTGATGATCAGAGTTTGAAATCGGAGGTGATTGACCTTTGATCGAAGTGATCAGAGGTTGAATCTTAAGCTCTGCTATAGATCTGGAAATTGAATAAAATCAAAATGAAAGTGCAACTTAAAGCTACCTGGTGGTAAAGGATGATGGTGTGGTGCAGGTCGCCGCCTCGATGCAGCTGTGAATGGCTGCGGAGGCTCAATCGTAGCGGATCTCCCACCACGATGTGGATCACGTTGAAATTACCAACGAATCACGCTTCTAAACGAAGGATTGAGCTCCTGTCAGGAGCTCCTTTCTCTAGATGATCAAGAATGGTGGAAGCGAAGCACAAAAATGGATCAAAGAAGTAATGAGGATCTGGAGTTTGTCTTATAGGTGGAGGGCAAGAGAAATTTAAGAAAGTGTTGTGCGCGAACCAAGGTCAGGTAAGAACTAAAATCTGTTGTGTGTGGATCTCTGATGTTAAGTAGATAAATGGGTGGTGGAATCGGGTTGAAATATGAGCGGATTGAATCTGTAAAATAGGAAGAAGAAGGCTGGTTTGCGAGGCTGAGTCAGGACAAGGAGGGAGGGGTCCAGTTGACCAAAGGTCAACGAAATGATGTGGACCAATGGCAAGCATCCTGGAATAGGATAAAAGAGATAGGGACAAAATAGAAGAAGTAAATCAAAATCAATTAAAATAAAATATAAAATGGTTTCAAATTAAACATTATTCAAACAAATAATGTTATAAATTAATAAACTAATTTATGGTGATTTCTAATAAATTAAATAAGTCAATTTATATGGGTTTTATTTAAAGTAAATTTATTTGCAGGTCTTAAATACAAATATGAAATATACCCATATTTTATTATTTATTTTATATTTTATTTATTTATATAATAATTTAAGAATTTTAAATATATTTTTATTTTATTTTTTAAAAGTTAATTTAATTGTGCGTATGAATACATATGAGTATATAGAATATAGGTACATTATACCTATATAATAAATATATTATTTTATTTTTGGTTAGTTTTGGATTTTATTAATTTTATTTGTATTTTATATTATTCATATAAATATATACAAAACCTTAAAAATAGAATATATACAAAAATAAAAAAAATAAATACATGTATATACAACTGTACAATTATACCAACCCCTCCTCGTGAAGCCAACTTTCACATATTAACTCTGAATTTTATGAAACCACTTTCATTTTAAAGCTTATTAAATTATGAATCCAATGAAAGTGAGTTTGGTTTATTTTGAATTTTTATGGAGTAGATATTGATATGATAATGTTGGCTTTACAGTTTTTCCATAGTGTTGTTTATTTTATTCTATACATAAGTTCTTCCTGCGAGTATTTTTTTATTTACAACTTATTTTATCAAACAATTTCTAAAAAGAAAATATTTTTTTTGAGTTTGCTTTAATGATAAATAAAATAGTAAAAGATGAGTACAATGTGGACATCGATGAGTATGTACAAGTGAACTTGGATTTTCTTTGTTTTTATAGATAAAAGACCGTATCTCTCCCTACTTTATTCTTTGTCGATTAGGTCAAGTCTTGACCTACTCTCAGGGTTAGGATCGATGTGTATTTATTACATATGTACTGTCTTCTTATTTCTTTCTTTTTATTTTCTTCTTTATTCTTTTATTTTAGTATAAATAAGTGCTAAATAGATAATATTACTTAAAATTAATGTTATTTACATTTATTTTACTAAGAATTTTAAGAAAAAATGAAAGAATAAAGATGATGAATAGGTGATTCATCACATACTATTGTGGAAGTTAAGAAAGATGTTCAAAGAGCACAAGTGGTAGAAACCCTTAATTTTGTATATCTAATCAAGGTACGATGATAGAAAAATATGTCTTTATAGACACATTTAATTATAATAAATGTATCCTCTCACTCTAGATTGTCTAATGGATATGGGATTCCTATGCACATTAAGGAATCAAAAAATATTAATATATAAGATAAAATTTCCATTCGTGTTGGCAGAGTTGGTAGCCTGTAAGAGTTCTGATTGGACTTCACCGTTAATAAAAAAATATTCAACTTGTAGAGAACCTGTTGATCAATTAAGTACATCAAATTAAAATGTGGGTTTGGTGATCAGCTAGAGCTATGATTTGCAATGTTTCGATATATGAGAGATTTCCTCAAACTTGTCAAGGCCCAATAAAAATAAATGCACGTTTAGAATCTTAGATACAATGACAAACAAACAAACAAACAATCGCAATGATGTTCTTCCTCTCTTTTTTTTATTTTTAGTTATTAAATAAGTGCAACAAACAAATATTAAGTTCTACCTGTACCTTTTTGAATGTATGAAAAATAAATTCAAGAAGTAAAATTTAAGGGATAGAGGGGAAATCCGTTGATTATATTTGATATATCTTTCGATGCTACAAAATTATCCGTAATTTTTGAAATATGGAATAAATATCGTATTTGTTGTTATATTACAAGCAACGGTAGTGAAGTATGATTTTTCATTGATTCTCTTTAAAAATTATTCTAATTTCTTATTAAATTATCAAAAATTGATACAAAATTTAACTTAAAAGTCAATGCATAAACTACATGAATCCGTAACAAGGAATATAACATTCATTGCGAATTTTAAAAATCAAAAATAATTTTATAATGAATAGTTTGGTTATTATATACTTAACATTCGAAGATATTGCAGCAAATACTTAAATTATTCGTTGAAATGTAGATTACTTATGTTATTGTCAATGATTAGAAGATGCCAAAGCAAGAGATAACTACAGTTATGATTCCTTCCTAAAAATTTAATTTTAAATACAATATTGTTTGTGAAATTCAAAAATAAAAAGATAATTAGACAACAAATAATATTTGTAAAAATAATTTAAAATTGGACAACATATCAATAAATTCTCAATATTCATTTTTATACATTCATTTTGTTGTATCAATTACTTATCTCACAAGAAATAAGTGTTATTGCAACATTGTTAGAATTCCAACATTGCCCTTGGCCATAGTAAACTCATTCCCAATGCATCCCTTAATTCTTTCTTTCCCTCATTTGACCATCACACGGGGAATATTATGGCAAAAATAATGTATGTGACGTGTACTTTCAGCTCCCATCCTATGAAACCAATTCCAACTTTGCCTGATTTACCTTTAATTTGTTGTGACATTGAACAAGGTGCCCATAAATTGAAATCATAATTCTATTCAATAGAGCTGGTATTGACCTTGGAAACGAAGACATTTGGACGTATATGTTTA
>JAZKJV010009352.1:0-10000 GCA_037367405.1 Ottelia alismoides
TAGGTAGATCTTCCACCTTCTCCCTCTTTCGTGCACCTCCTCTGCGCACCACACTATCGTGCAGCTCTAGTTGCTACGTGTACCACAACCTCATGTTTAGGGCTGGCATGAGCATCCGTTGTGAGTTCCCAAACACACAGATGCCGACCTTCAGCTCCACGAGCTGCTCCCGGTCCATACTTAGCACCCCCTTCCCGTCCGAGTTCGATAGATCCAACCGTTAGAGGTCTGGGTGGCGTAATACATCCAAGCTGCTCTCGGTCCATACTATACGCGAGTCACCTACGATGGGCGCACTACTCATGTGAAGTCCATGTAGCAACTAGTTACAGTAGACCCGAACGATGAAAGACTTGCAAAGATGGCTAGGTTGTTCTCTTCGATGTTGCGAAGATGGGCTCCTTCTCTGGCAAGGTGTAGCTAGAAGAGGTCAGGGTTGGGTTGGGGTACCCTGGTGTACCCCTCCTTCCAACCCTCCCAATCCTCCTCACAATTTACTATTTACAGGGGTACCCCAACCCAACCCAACCCAACCCAGCCCAACCCTGCAACCAAACGAACCAAGAGTTCTCCTGATGGTTTGAGTGGAGCTCCAGATTGGGCTCTATTCTCTGTTGGATCTACTCAGTTGCATGGAACCTGCTGATCCGTGCTCTGCTCCGCTGGAGCTGTTGAGACCCTCGATGCACCGAGGAGCAAGGGTCGGAGCTCTTCGAGTTCAGACTGCTGTTGTATTGGTCCTGTTATACACCTGCAACTTAATGGGGTGCTCGAGACATATGTGTTCTTGGCGAGGGGGTTGCGAAGAGGAAGAAATGAGTGAAGCTCTTTCGTGAGGTTTGGGAGACAAGAGCTTAAGCTCCGGTTATGGAGGTCCACTAGAGTCAGGAGGTATGGATGAGATTGAAGAGAATCGTAGGTGTTCGAGGATGAGGTGTATGGTCGGAGGCGGAAATGTTAAGGTAAATTGAAGAGTCACATGGATTGGGGAGGAAGAAGAAACACAATGAGGGGAAGGAGTAAAAAAAGGATAGGAGAACAAGTTTCCAAGTTTGTTCTTATTTTCCATGGGTTGTGGCTTCAAAATTTTCGCAAGGAAGGATGGGATTGAAGCTATAAGCTACTCCATGAAGCTGGAGCTACAAGCAAGGGGTTGATGAACATAGGAGCTGCCCAGTGGTGTGGCGCCTCCTTGTAAACCACTAGAGGTCTGGGGGGGGGGGGTTGGCAGATGTCGAGGCATACGTGGGGGATGGGAGCAGTTGTCGGGACGATTGAGGGAGGAGGGTGGGGAGGGATGGTATACAATTGTAAATATGTTAGACATAAAGGGTAACATAAAACTTCTTTGAGGGAATCCAGTTTATTTTTAATGGCAAAACAGATGAAAGTTAACCACATGGTTCACAGTGAAAGAGTTGACAAGTTTGCGGTGTTCATGTGATAATTGTGATGTTATAGGGTCGAGAAGATAATTGGCAAAGTTTATAGGGTTTGTGGTATAAAAATCCCTATTTTTTAGAGAGCAGATGCTTATATTTGGTCAAATGCCTAGCGGCAAACTTTATGTTTATTCCATTACGATTAATACAAACAAGTTCCAATATGACAAGTTTAAAGGTTGGATTGATGATATCGATATTGATGATTCTGCGTTCACGCTCTGATGGTATGTTCACTTGGGAGAGCATCGATAGAGTATTTTAAGGTTTATAGTAGTCGGAGCAAAGATTTGGGCTGGAGGCGGTCATGGTAGGGGGCCATATCACTTGAACCAACTCAGGTAGATCTTTTGGTATGTGATTTCCCTGAATAGTAGGTGTGGACGGTTATGTGTAGATTAAGTGCGGGTGCATTGTCTGGTCCAAATGACTTCACAATATTCTCTTTCGAGCTATTTTGAGAGGGGGTGTACTTAAACACCGTGATTGTGTTAGAGTAGTTATGATCAAGAGTAGTTCTAATCAGGAAACTTGGGGTTTGACAGATTGTATGGAGCATTATTTTTCTTGATCCCCAAGTGGATGGTAGCTCAGAGAGCTGATGATTTCCATCTCTTTGCAATTCAATTTATCTGATAGTGGTAAATGTACTTTCCAACAGACTTAAGGGCATGTCGAATATGCTTGTCAGCCCTCTTCAAATAATATTTATGCCTAGATGACTGGTGGTGGACAATGTGGTCATGGATTTAGAGATTGTAGCTAATTGGAAGAGAACTGTGGAGGGGATGTTCTGAAAAGTTGACGCAGATAAAAAAATTCAATGGTGGAATAAATACTTTTGACGATGAAAAATTTGTCTGGTGGAAGAAATTTAGAGAGGAGAGGAAGAAAGAGAACACGTCGGTTGCGCGGAATTTTGGAGACGTATCGCGTGGAGAGAATGAGAGAGAGCGAGAGAGCGAGATTCTGAACTGCTTAAATAAAGGACTACCATCCTCTTTATACAGGAGATGTGGCATTACACAAATAGAAAGGAGAAAATATGAAATCAAATAACATCCTAATTGATTCTAATTGGCTCGCTAACTTAATTTAATCTACCATAAATATTGAGATTACAATTAATCTCAATTTATTTAACGTAAATAAAATTAACCGACCAACTAATTTGGGACGAAAAACCCTAGTTTTGAATCCTCAAATTTGCGATTTGCTTCAATTTGATTCGACATGCAATTTTGGGAATAATTGCGTCAATTCTCCACTGCTTGAAAAAATTGGTCTCTTGATGAATTACTTGATCTTCGGTCTGTCGTTGAAGAATTCAATATGAAATAGTAGCTCCAATCCCCCCAATTCGAACCAATTTGTCTTCAATTCAAGATTACGTTTATAATTTCTTTCCACCATGAGATGTTGTTGCAATTTCTCTACCTCTTCACTTTAAAATTTTTTTCTTAAGTTTCCACCAAAGCCTCACCGTGGACTTAAATATTCTTGAGGGAGGGGCTTCATTAAAATTATCCCAAATCAGCCCTAAATCCCTAATTTTAGGGGTTTCGAATACCCTTGGAGAGAACTTCTCCCCCTTTGTTAGGGTTTTTCTCTTCCGAAATAAGAGGCAACGATGGCTCTTCTTGGCAAGAGAATGGCGGTGGTGATCGTTGGATCGGTCATATTGGATGTAGATCGGCCCCCTCAGGTGGATGGTCGGTGTTCTCTCTGGTGCTTGTTGATGTGCGAGACCGAGTGGCACACTCGAAGGTGCTATGGAAGAAGGGGGGGTCCATCGATGGTAGGGACGGTGGTTGATGCTCATGCGGTGCGTGTAGGGGCTGCCTCTATAACATGGAGGAGTGTGGCGACGATTCCGGGAGTTCAGATGGCGCCATAGGAATTCGATTTGTTGGGATTTGGATGGTGTTGGAGTGGGGCTTGGCATTGCTACCATTAGGGAGGTGGGCTGCGACAGTGGTATGGTTCTTGAGGGAGGACTGTGCATCGACAGTGGCAGCGGTAGTGACATGAAATCCTCTTGGACAACAATTTCGGAGGCGCCCAGATCGAGTACCTCAAATTCTTCCACCCCAAAACTTCCATCAAAGATGGGTATTGTGTCTTGAAATCTTGTTGTATTGATGTTGTAACACTGAAATCTTCATCTTGAACAAACATCTTCGTTTTCTTCAATTGCATCGTCAAAATCAGGTTGCATTGCATCCTTCGTTGACGCGAGCGTGAATGCAAACCATGGGAGAGAACTCGGATCGAACTTCAAGCGTTAATAATTGACAGGATCGTCGAATCATAAGAACTATTCGTTGCTATGCTTTGATAACCAATTGATGCAGATAAAAAATCCAACGGTGGAAAAAATATTTTTGATGATGGAAAATTTGTTTGGTGAAAGAATTTTAGAGAGGAGAGTAAGAAGAAGAAGAACGCGCTGGTTGCGCGAGATTTTGGAGACAAATCATGGAGATCGTGTGGAGAGAAGGATAGAGCGAGAGAGCGAGGATAAATCTCAATTTTTTATATATTCTGAATTGCTTAAGCAAAGGACTACCATCCTCTTTATATAGGAGATGCGGCATTACAAAAATATAAAGAAGATAACATCAAATCAAATAACATCCTAATTGACTTTAATTGACTCACTAACTTAATTTAGTCTACCATAAATATTAAGATTATAATCAATCTCAATTTATTTAACGTAAATAAAATTATCCGACCAACTAATTTGGGGCGAAAACCCCTAATGTTGAAAAAATCCCCAAATCTGTAATTTGCTTCAATTCAATTCGACCTGTCAATTTAGGAATAATTGCGTCAATTCTCCACCGCTTGAAAAAGTCATCTCATGACAAATTACTTGATCTTTGGTCCGCCGTTGAAGAATTCAAGTTGAAATATTAGCTCCAATCTCCCCGATTGAACAATATGTCTTCGATTAAGCATTAAGTTTTAATTTCTTTCCACCATGGGACGTGGTTGCAATTTTTCTACCCCTTCACTTAAAATAATTTCTCTTAACCCACCAAGCTTCACCTTGGACTTAAATATTCCCGAGGACGAAAATTATCCCAAATCATCCCCAAATCCCTAATTTCAGGGGATTCATGGCGACGCCTCTTCTTGGCGAGAGGATGGCAATGACAAGGTAGGAAATATCGATATCATATTGGTCCGCCCGAAAAAGGATATATCGGGATATATCCTCGATATGTTGACGATATCGGTGGACATGTCGGAAATGGTTCAAAAAGTCATTTTTGCTGTTTTTTTCAGAAATCAATATCATCCAAGATATTAAAACAACAAATAATTTACAAATAAACACTTATATCACACATATCGGTCATTTATACCCCATATATCGTACATATCGATGTTAATATTGATTCTTGACTTATATATATATATTGCAAATGGATTTAATCCAAGTTCTTATAATATTAAATAACTTACAAATATACACTTAGATGGCACATATATCATCTATGACCCTTACATCGCACATATTGGTCATATCAAACATTTCATTGTTAATGTTGATTGGCGATTAATAACATTGGAATTGGGCATACTTCAAACATCTGTTTTGTTCATGGAAGACATTGATTGGACTTGAGATGAGTTATTTGATTCAAAAAATATATATGACGATTAACAAGATAATGTTTCTTTGATATAAATATTTATCTATTCACAAAAATAAATGAACAAAATGTAAATTAATGCAATATTGTAAAAGAGATTAGCTAGTCATGAGAGATTTAGAACCAAGAGTTTTTATTAGGGATATTTACACCCATAACCCTGAGTAGTTTCGTAATTACCCTAGGAACCCTCGATAAACACGAATTACATCCACAACCCCGAATAACCGCTCCGTTTTACACCCATAACCTTCCGTTAGTTTAGTCCATTAACTCAATCAAATAGCTGAGTTAATTTAACCAATTGTTGATCCAACGGCTGAGATTAATCAAAAGGAAGAAGAAAAAGAGGTCGGCTTCCAGGAGGAGGGGGCTCGACTTGGGCTGGAGGGGGGGGGCAGCGCTCGACCTGGTCTGGAGGAGGTGTCAGGCGAGGGGAGCTGGTCTTGGCGGGGGTGGATTGCGAATGGGAGCTGGGCGCGGGTGCTCCTCGCGGGAGGGGGGGGGGGGTCTGTGGGCTTCGAGCAGGGGGGGCTTCCGCGGGGCTCGGGCCGCTCGGTGGCGAGCAGGGGCATATGCGACGGTGAGGGGAGGGGGTCTGTGGGCTTCGAGCAGGGGTGGGCGGGGGGGGGGGGGGGTTGGGGGGGGCTTCCGTGGGGCTCCGGTGGAAGGGGGGCTTCTCGAGGGGAGGGGGAGGGGCTTCGAGCAGGTGCAGACGAGGGGCGGGCCAGGGGTTCCAGGAGGAACGAAGGGGGGGGGGTGTGGCTGGAGCTCAGGGGGGCAGCTTGTTGGGAGGCGGAGGCCACGTGGAGGAGGGCTGGAACGCGCATGCTGGAGGCGGACACGCGGGGCGGAGGGAACTGCTTGTCGGGGATGCGCAGGGCGGAGGGCCTTAGGCTCGTCGGAGGGAGGGGGGCATTATTTGATCTACAAATGACATCATGTTATAAGTATGATATGTTTTGAAGGGTATAATGGTCAACATATGACTTTTTCCGTCATAGTTAACGGAGTATTTAGACGGAACTTCACACAAGGTTATACCATGTAAATGTTAAGCATTATTCGGGGTTCTGGATGTAATTCGTGTTTATCGAGGGTTCCTAGAGTAATTACGGAACTACTCAGGGCTATGGGTGTAAATATCATTTTTTTTATATAAAAAGGGGTCAACCTCCAATGTGGAAGTCACCGCATAGCCATTTCATTAGAATAAAGATTTAGTACATTACCGCAAAGCCCAAAATGATACAATGCATTACAGTGAAACACAACATTTTCCGTGCAAAAATTTTGATTGTTGAAGATCAAGTCATTTCCTCCCAACCAGAGGGCTCACAAGACCGAGGAGTTCTGGATGAGCATGGGCGAAATGGTGCCACCCGTTATATAGCAGACAGAGAAAAGCTGATCGATTTTATTTGGGTCACCTGGTTATGTAGAAATGCTTCCATCTTCCAAGGGGAGCAGTCCTATCGTGAAGACGTTAGCACGCATGCTAATTTCTTATATAATTGCTGGACCCCGTTTTTGTATATTCTAATTTTTTGTTTGATGGAGTTCAGCTGTGGTCACCCATGAGGTGTGTTCACCCATGACTTCTTCCGAAAAAAATCATTGAATATCACCATATAAAAGATGTAGGAGATTTGATCATACTGGCTTATGTTGGCTCTTTTTGTTCGTTATTGTGTCTGTAATATTTTTGTTTTATTTGTTTTCATTGTTGAGTCCTGATTTATTTTACCATGTCGATTATTTGCAATTATAAAATCTTATACCCTCATTACCATATACATGCTGGAAATACGTCCAAGCAGATGCGAGCCTATCGTGGGAAGGGAATGAGGAGAGGCAGAGGAATAGCAGAAAGAGGCGCGGAAGGCCACTGTATAGTGCCACCACCTATGTCCATTGCTATTGTTTTAGGGCAAAGTGTTCTTTTCTTGCTCTCTCCTAGTAGTTCCATAGACTAATTTTGGTTCTCTATTGTGCCAAGAAAGGTATCTTGTTCTCTCCTCTAGTTTTGTCGCATTTGCTGTTTTTATCACTGTAAAGATTCATACATTAGAATCCGATGAAGGATCTGTTTGGCTTCTTCATGGTTAATTTGAGATTTCTCATTGGAGGATGCTTCCTTTTCTTTATAAACAGTCGATGAGATGGATATGGATTACATCTCTCTTCTTCCTAGCTTCTATATATTAATGATGTTGGGTTGTGGAGGAAGGTTTTGCCTTGATCATGATCATGATCATCATCATCGAGGAAGTTGTTCTTTGGTTGTGGCCTTCGCTTTGGCCTTGTGATTGGTGATGACTAACCGAAGAAATTGTTTGTCTAAGTTAGACAAGTCAAAATACATTATGCCCAAATGCATACAGTGTCATGCCATCTCTGATGTTGATCGCCAGGATTAAGGATCTTCACCTTGAAAGGAATCGAGTACAGAGAAAATGCTAAATTTAATGTCAGGAAGTGGCTTACCGCTGAAGTTTCTCTCCATCTTTCTTCGGATGTTCATACTTTTGTTTGATTTTTTTGGCTCACCTTATTCATGCTGGTGATGGCCCTTGTTGTGACTGATTATGAGGTTGTATTTGTATTCTACATCTAATTTAATTTTAATAAAAATCTGGATGAAGGTAGCCATTCTTATTGCTTCGAAGCATGGTTTAAAATATCGTACTATATCGGTTTCGATGACATGTGGGTGTATATACATACATACATATACATACATATATATATATATATATATATATATCGATGGAGGATGTAGGAGTCTCTGTTTCTGATGAAATTTGAATGACATATTAGAGGAATATAGTTATGAAAATCTATCGTGGAAATTTTGGGAAAAAAAATAAAAAAGAGGACGAAATTACCTCTGATATAGCTAAGGTTAGCTACATCATGTTGTAGCTTCCCTTTCCTCCATATATATATATATATATATATATATATATATATATATATATATATATATATATATATATGGGTTAAATGAGGCTGCCCCCTGGGAGTAGCCAACTTGGCTACTCTCACCCTTATTTTTCTCTCATTTTTTTATTTTTTTGAAAAATAAAAATTTGTAAATTCATCATTATATCCCTCTAACATTCTATTAAAATTTCGTCAGAAACAGAGACTCCTACGGCCTCCATCCAAACATGGCCGATTTAAAAAATCCTGCGACCGTTAAAAAAATGACATCTGGATGGAGGGCCTAGGAGTTTCTGTTTTTGATGAAATTTTAATAGAATGTTAGAGGGATATAGTGATGAATATACAAATTTTTATTTTTCAAAGAAATAAAAAAATGAGGGAAAAATATGGGTGGGAGTAGCCAAGTTGGCTACTCCCATATATATATAGGGATTAATGGGGCTGCCCCATTTGTGCAGCCAATTGACCGCCCCCATCTTATCTACGCCGTTCGATTGCATCTACGGTTGTAATATTTCGCAGCTTCTTTGACTTCCCAGAATAGCGCATGTCCCCATATTTTTTGTTCTCTTCCACCACAATACTGCGTCCCTTCCGCTTCTCCATCTTCGTCACCGCACGGGCTCATATCCTCGACGCTCCCCCTAGCGACACCTCTCCCTCTCCGGCCCACCACCACTTCCTCCGAGTAAACCCCTTGTGAGTCCTAGCTGTCGCGAGGCCCTCCCAATGCTGCAACTCTTTTGAGCAGGGCCCTCACCGTCATAGCACTGGCTTCTACCGCGTCTAGCTTCGCCAGCCCCTCACGAGCCCTAGCCAGGAGGCCCTCGCGACGCTCAAACTCTATGGTGCAGGGCCTTCGATGTCACAACGCCAACTTCCCTTGCATCCAACTCCATCAACTCCTCTCAAGTGAGACCTCAATGTCGCAACTCCGGGCCATCCCCACTTTCCCTTGCCGCCCGCTTTACCTGTTTGCAACATTCTTGTTAGCGCTTATTGTCGCCACCACGATTGCCTCGTCTTCTCATCTTGGTAATGTATTCTTTGTTTCTCTATGGTTTAATCCGTAACATGCATTCGAAATTTGCATTACATCACACCAAAAGAAAATATTTTACCACGACGAGAAAATATTATTCGCCTCTCAGAGATTGCCTTACAACATATCACCCGAAAAAATAATATATCATGCGAGCTTGCCTCACAACAATCAAAATACAAGCTCGCAACAATTAAAATATATACAGTACAAATTTTCAAATAAAAATTATATTGAATACGACCGATATTTTTATTTTCCATTTTGTATTTGAAACACATTCTACTCCAGATGATACATTATGAGTATGCTTGATCAATATGCTTGGATTCAAATAAATTATTTTCGTATTTTACATTGATTAAAGAATTTTTTTCTTAGAATTCAAAGTTTCTTATTAGTACAATTTTAAGTGTTCATAGAAATATTGTGTAAAGTGTTGAACTTCGAATGGATTCTCAATGTCCACGTGACTTTAATGTTGCAGATATTCATAACATGGTACAATATAAAGGGCTTGAAGTCCAAAAGTGATCAGAAGATAATAGCTCTATGGAGTTGCTTCACTGAAAGCTGCCTTCCGATGCTGCTGAAGATGCTGGAGTCATGTTTATATACAAAATAAGATTTGGAAGTCTTGGAAACTGAAGCTTCTGGGAATTTTTTCATAAACCTCACACATTTGTAGTTGTATGTCTTAGTGCAGTAAAAATTCTCGACGAGTTCAGCGACTCCTACGGCCTCCATCCAAACATGGTCGATTTAAAAAATCCTGCGACCGTTAAAAAAATGACGTCTGGATGGAGGGCCTAGGAGTCTCTGTTTCTGATAAAATTTTAATAGAATGTTAGAGGGATATAGTGATGAATATACAAATTTTTTATTTTCCAAATAAATAAAAA